>JAQFYC010001368.1:0-35338 GCA_034694165.1 Tomocerus mixtus | reverse complement strand
AATTAGCAATAAGGGAGAGAATGAGGAAGGGGAATGTAATTAAAATTTTCATTAACAATTTAAAATGTCCGTTATCTGGGAATGGAATGCTTCTTGATTGACACTCTTTCGAATTTTGCAAGTATTAGGTTTCCAAAACTAAAATAATTTGCAAACAAAATTTACAAAATCTAAAAAACTTTATAAAAATGAAATTTATGCTAAAATTGAGAGAACCGATTGAAAATACAATACAATGGTGCAATGCACAATTCGTTAACAGGAAGAGTTGTTGCTCTAGATTCGTAGGAAATTGTTCAGAAATTAAATTTGGGTAAATTAAATAAGAAATATCGGGAAGGCGTGTCTGGAAGTCCTCATTTTGTATAGTAAGTTCGTATACATGAAATACTTTACGACCCGAATCGTCAGACCAATTTTTTTTTCTTCATTTAATGTCGAATTTACGAATGTACATTGTAATGTAACTGTAAATAGGAAATAGAATTTTTTATGTTTCTACCTGAAAGAAATGCTTTCTGCTTTGTCATTTGAATGTATATTGTATGGGTATGTAGTCTAGCCTGAGCCTGGATCCTAAATTGCATACTTACATTTACTTACTTTTGCTCTCCATAGCATTTCACGTCTAACTTTTGTGATCGTGAGTTCTGCTGGAATTTGTTGGGAGTAAAAGCAAAACTTTGATTTAATTCTCCAGACAAAGTTCCGAATTCTGATTTTGGCACTCGGGGAGTTTAAATTGTTTAACAATACTTACGTGTTAATTTCTACCTAAGTGCAAACTTTGGGCAATTGTTGTTTTATTTCTGAAGGTTTTCGGGTTTTGTGGTTTTTGGGGAGGACAAGTTAACCCACGAAGTATCACTCACTTTACCTATATACACCGATATCGGGCGGCATACTTAATTGGATCCTCCGTGTGTTTTGTAACGTAACATAATCTCCCTATCTAAATATACATATAAGGGATATACTTATGTAAGACACTTCGGGCGACATATCAATTACTGTTCGGTCCATTAGCTACGTATACACGTTAGTAATAAGTTACAAGTTTAAAGGTCACGTTCAATATTACATAGTAGAGTAGACGTCAGAGTCAGCAGCCCACGCCACAAATCTATTTCACAACCACTCCACGTGTACCTATACTTAAATATACTTACTAACATGCCAAACTAAACTATAAGCGAAAACTTTTGTTTTCTCTATTTATAAATGTTCCTCCGTGATTACTGGAATTAAAGTGAGTTTCTCCAACTAATTTTACAAATACGTACGTGTTAATTTCAATTTTGGGTTACAAATCAAACTATTTTGACACCTACTGATATACAGATGCCTAAATACGGTAATTGCAAACATTTTGAGTGAACAAATCTTCTAATAACCGAATTTATTGTTCGTAAATCTAAATACGAGAAAGTAAATGCTCTCTATATGATTTTACTATAGGATTTCCAATTTATAAACTACACAAGCCTCTTAACAAGCGATACCGAAGTCTGCTTACTCGTTGTAAGTCAAAATATAAGATTTTGCATATTTGCTCTAGTTTCTACTTACAACTGACAAAAATCACAAAACGGACGCTTTAGTACATAGTAATTAGAGTAAAAAATTCTAAACATTAAGGGGGATAACATATCTATAGGCAATATGAAGAGGTAATATAAATATAAATCACTAAATGCATGGAATAACGTTTTAATTGCTACAAAATTGATTTGCAAAAAATCATTAGCTATAATATTAATTGGATTCCTATATGTAGTACGCAAAATTGTTAAAGATAATCTTTTATCACCGCTTTAATAACTGTTAGAGATTGTCAGTTAAATTATAATTGTTGAAAGAGCAAAGCGAGACAAGACAAAGGTACATACATTATAAAGTCTTGCATAGATTACAATTCCCTTTACGTTAGTTAACTATTATAGTCTCAACTCAAGTTCAAGGTAGAGAATTGCCAATGATTATAATGTTAGATAGGTAAGTAAGGTAGGGCCAGCACATTCGCTTCTCGTTTGTACACTTTCCGTAAACGCCAAGCGATGCAAGCCAATGAAATTATTTGTTAGTGAGGGTGTGTGTATAATATAATAAATATGTAGGTAAACGTAACTTGTTCGTCTTGGTCACTCACTCACAATTCTCAATTCTTACTACAGATACGTTACACACTACTACGTATGTATAAGAATGCTAAGTAAGAAGTAAGAAATTTATGCATAAAAAATAAAAGTATGTGTGCGTTCCATATTTTAATTCTACATACGTATAGATATCTACGTATACGTACAGATTAAGGTAGAGACAAAGAGAATTAAAATGTAGTTACATATGTTCTGATAATGGGAATACGAATGTGATTGTTCTGTTTGTGATGGAGGGAAGGCGATCTTGAGCAGTCAACATTGAATGAGTGGTCAAAATGAGATTTATGTATGTACAATACAACAACTGATGTGGTAAACAACCAATGTAATGTAATGTACCGTAAAATTCATATTTATTCCCCACCGTATATTAAAAAATGAACTTTTAAAATATTTTATAGAAAAAGTTTAACAATTGTATACATTGCAATGTTAAATTGTGACTGCCATGTTACAAACAACATTAAAGCACATGCTTTTAAGTTAAACACGTCAAAAAATGCATTGAGTATTTTTGAACAGTGCTCCTAAAATTGTCTGGTATTCAGGAATTCTTAAATTGAATTTTGTGATACAAAATAGCAATTTCTTAACGATATACATTTATTAAATCATAATTTCCATTGCCTTTCAATTTTTTATTTTTAATCTTTGTTTTCCAACAGAGGAAACAAAAGTAAAATCCCCTGTGGAATTATATAAAATTTTACGGTAGCTTGTATTTGTACATCGCTTTTGTCAGAAGTTTTTCGTACATAGCGGCGTAGACCAGGACAAGATTATTGTGGAGATGAGATGACATGACGATAGATAGAAGGAACAAATCCCAACAGACAGAACAGAATTACACAGAAAAAATAGATGAGAAAAAGTGTTGTGAAAAACATTGAAAGTTTAATTCCTTCTTTGTACTGATGCGATGTGTCCGTGAACTGTTCTCTTCTCTATGCAATCCACTGCTATACTAATATAACATGCATACACAAGAGATTGATTGAAATAATGTAATTACGATTTATACTACACTTAAATACGTACGTATTATATACCTAAAGTTATTTCGTCCATTGTTGCATCCATTCCATTATCATTATGTATTATTCTCATACTGAACAACAAAGCTCTGCAATTTTTTGTCCTTATGTCTTACAGATTCTCTCTGTATAGTAAAAGAATATGAAAATACAGCATTTATTTATATAGTATACATAAGGAGGTATGAAATGTAATTAGATGTTTTATGAAGAGTAGTAGCCAGTTGTTTGATTAAGAAGATTGCATGGAGATACCCAATGGGAATTTTTCGATTGCAATTTCTTCGTAGCGTGGCTATGAGAATGTAATGTTGCGTGTACTGTAAGACTGTATGTATAGCATTGTAGTCTGGAAATAGTTATTTACTATTTACCTTCAGTTTTAATTGGATTATTTATTATTTAGTTAAATAGACAAGAAAAGACACTGCAGTTTTCATTGTGCACCAGATTTTTCTGTGGCATTGAAAGTATTCGTATGAAACAATATTTCTGCATAAAATGTAATATGTTATGGCTTAATGAAATATCCGGGTTTCCTAATAGATTGTTTACTTAATACTTAAGTTCTAAGTAAATAGATTCTAGGAATTTTAAATGTAATTTTGGATTTTCTTCAATTATATATTGTTTGATTTAAAAGTAGATTATTTAAAAATCACAGTAATAATATTAAACCTTTAAATAATTAGGTAACAGATTAAATAGTCAACGAAATATCATTTCAGCATTATAATTTGTGCTTATGCATTGTAGGCGTCACTTTGCCAATTATTCACTTAAATTCGCAAATAATTAGACACGTTTTAATTGTATAGGAAACATTTTTATTTTTAAAGTCTATTCTAATTCTGTGTAAACCTTTTTTAGCAAAGAATGCGCCACATTTTATTATGCAAAGGCATTATAGAAAGAAATTGTATTTACATTTGAAGCATTTATTGCAGTAGCAGATGATTGCTTATTTTTCACCGTACGAACAAGCAAGTGAAGCTCATCATCACGTCATGTCACTTTTCATAGTGCAATAAAGAGTGAAATAGCAGATAGAGCAATGTAAACAAATCTTTCTATCAGGCTGGTCATTATTTCTGTTTACTTGACTGTTTCTAAGCTATTTTGCTATATCTGTAGACTGTAGATATAAAGAAATGTGTGTATTCTCTATATGTACACGTACACTTATACATACATAGTATTTTGTGTAGGCAATATAAAGTTGTGTATTTGGATTGGGATGGATTGCATGGCTTAGTCGTTGAAACCCAAGGCAAGGCAAGGCAATTTCGTCGTTTCTGTGTAATGCATCTTTCTTTCTGATGAAAAAACAGACGGTTGACACGACACGACAGTCTGGATGAGTTATTACTTTCTTTAGATACTGTTTTAGCTGAAAATAGTTTTTCTGGCTCTAGTACTGATAGTTCGTAAGCGTTACAGTGTTTATAGACCGTCTGTTGGGTAATATAACGAAATTGAATCGAAATAAGGTAAAAGTTGGGAAGAATAGTGTTCAGACCAGGACCAGACCAGGTTAAGTAAAGTTCATTTGATTCCCTGCAGTCGAATGTCGGATGATCATGCCATTCATGACTCAAGTTTACTTTGTTTCATTTGGGAAGAACGTGCACAATATTTTGAACGTTGAGCATTTTCTATTGAAATTTTGCTGCAAATTATAATTAGCAAAAGTTTGCTATTGTATTCGTGTGACCTTGCCTTTGTAAACTTTGTATCTGTATCTGTAGGTGCCATTTTATTTATTTAATCCTTGCGAATACTTATCCTGATCTGCTTGGGATAATATTTTAAGCTCCTGTTGTGTATTATCTATATATATTCAATAATATCTATAGATGCAAGCCAAAATGCATTTTATTTATGTGTACATATAAGATTACAAATTTTGGCCATGATGTTATTATCAGGAATTTACTATATGAAGATGCACAGACAGTTTGCAGGACTTTTGCCGTCTGTCTGTCCGTCCATGAACACTATAATTTTTGACAGACTTGACCCATTTTGGGGAAATTTGGTACACAAGCTATATGACTAAGAAGCCATGTTCAGTTCGTCAGTGGACCAAATCGGTCACCGTATTTTTAAATAGCAACGTAATATGGCAAGTGGGGTATCATTGGAAAGCTGATGACCTCAGGAATTCCAATACGAGTCTTAATGACCTAGAACAATATGAGATTTCATAAAAAATTCGACGTTAAATAACTCTGCGATGTCATTTAAGCTATTGTCATAACGAAACTAGAAATTTAGACACTATTTAGCGCAACCACGTGATTATATCAATTTTGCAATGGTTGTAAAGTTTAAGCAGAATTTACATTTTTTACACTGAACTTGAATAAAGTCATGCGAAAAACGTCTGTAAAGGTTTTATCCTGAACGAATGTCGTCTGCCATTATACTTATGCCAATATAAAATGTCTGTTGTGTTGTGCGTTCATATTTAAATTTTAAATGCGACAGCTACTTACTTAGGTAGAAGAAGAATGAGGAATAGCATGCTTGTCTGTCTGTGGCATAATGAAATGAAGTATTGAAATGAATTGAAAATAGAAAAAGGGTTATTACAGTACACGAGAGGAGGACAGGCCAGGACACGACAGAATAAATAGACAGACAGAGTTAAGCATTAGAAATACAACTACAGGACAGGGAAATAGAATACAATGTTCAATTTTCAATGCCTGCTCAATGTGCATAGTTAACTTTGAAAATGAATAATGGTAAAGTGAAGAGAAGGTTATGGCAAACATGAAATAGACGAATAGGAAGTGCAAAGTATAGGATTTCAGTATACAAGTACTTACAAGTACAACGTTCTCCTCTATTTATCTACGTAACTAAATACTGAATACACTACTAACTTATTATATGAAATATATGTACAAATACAAAATATTTTATGGTACAAGTGTGCGTTTTCTTTCTTTATGAAGTCCACAATATATTTTTGTTAACAAGTGTTACACACATTACATTTACACTGCCTAATGTAATGTAATTGTCATGTTACACAATAAAATGTATTAAGAATGAGCATAAGTAGACGTATTCTATGTCAAAGCTAATGGCGTTTGTTTGATTCTGATATTGATTGCACTTTACCTAAGTCCCGGACCTTTGCCTACTTTCTTAATGCATACAATCATGCAATGGCATGCTATACAGGAATCTCTGAAATCTAAATGAGAAAAAGGGAAAGACAAACTAAAAGCTCATACTTTACCTTAACTTATATATGGTGGCATATATTATATAGTTAATAAATCATTCTATGTTTTAAAGATAACATAATATACACCATAAAGTACGGGGGCAATTTAATTCGACAATAGAATTAAAGAAAATAACAATGGCAAATTTTAAACTACAGTTTTTGCACTTGCAAAAATTTGTGCTGTAGGTATACAGGGATAGAAAATTCGAAAACTTTGAGCTTTATTCATTTGTATTGTATTTATGCATGTGCTGAACTAAAATGCAATATTTACAATGAGATCTAAAATGTTATGTAATTGGAGCTTATTTATAAGGATTGGAATTATATTACTTACACATTATTATGTTTTCCGTTTAAATTCAGACTCAATGACTTTGTACGTACAGTATACACAGTGTAAGTGTATTACAAAGTATTTCAGTGTAATATTGAAAGGATATGTAGGCAAAGTATGTATGTGTAATGGATGCATGCATTTATGTATGTTGTGTGTGGTTGAAGTGGATTTTGGAGGGCATTGGCATATAGCATGCATGCCATTTTGCCATTCTATTACGTATTAACTTATATACGTACGTTATGTACTTACGTATAAATACCCGAGTAAGTTAGACTAGGATAGGATAGGATTGCATTATTTTCTATGCCATTCCAAGGCAGTGTGGCCTGTTGTGGCATAGTGAACCCTATCTCAATGTTTTCACTGCAGTCCAGTCCACTATCCCATATTTATTATTCTATTGCCCTATAATTGCTTCTACTTATATTTCATACGTATTCACTCCTTCTCTCTGCTTACATAAGTATATGTCCTATACGTCCCATTCTTATACCTACTTTTATAGTTTAACTTACGTTAACTGCATTATAATGTAACTAAATACTACTATTATTAGTAATTGTATGTGAATGTAGTAATTGTAGTAAGTACAGTAAAAGCTATCTATAGAACATTGACTTGACATGAAAAGGGAAAACAAATACAGACTAAACTCATTATTATTATCAATATCAACGAGAAACACTATACTAGTTTGTAAATATAGAGCATTGTTCTTAATTATCCTTCTATTTCAGTTAAGCTAGTAATTAAGCCATGCCGCAATAGTTTATTGATATTTAATTGTATTTTTGCTCTATTTATATGCTTACACATACAGGACAAACACTGGAATGGTCCTCCACAGTAATTTTATTACTGAAATTAACGGAAAATGCCATTCAGGATGTAGTGTTAGGACCCAATGAACAGATAATATTCATTATTATTCTCCCTAAATAGAGTAATTGTTATTGTCAGCTCATTATGTAAGCTAATTGAATGAATGTGCATTGTACTAAGTATATGCAAGCAATTCAGAAATAACAATAAGTGTGACATTTAAAGAATGACTCAATTTAAAAGCCGGTATGCGGTTTAGATTGAAGTTTTGTAGTGAACCGAGAGGAACATTGACCTAGTTATTAATTTTTATCAATACCTCGTTAATTTGATTAACAATTTGCCGTTTATTTGGAATGTACAGTTAATAGCTATACATACATTGTATTCTGAAATAATATATCGGTCGAGTATTGAACTTGTTACGAATTTAGCATTGTAATTTTTGTATACGATAAAATGTATTGCAAAAATTTAATACATACAATTACTTATTATAAGTATTAAGTGTGTAGTTAGGTAATTTATGTATAAATAATTTTTGACAATGTATTTTGTCTAGCAAAGGAAGAATTAATAGATAATCAATATAATAGTCGATAGGATGAAGGCGAGGACATTGTAGGACAGGACAGTCACTCTATTTGTATACAAATACAACACGGTACTATTGTTATAAGCTACTTGTTAATATAATTTGCCACAATATTTATCCCTGTGGAGTGGAATGGATTGTTTGCTTATTTTATGCGGTCATTATTATCTATCGACTTCTATTTCAAGGCTAATCGCCATAAACAAATCTATTTCTAATGAAAATGACAATGGTGGCTTGGCTGCATTTGTATTTCGTTAGAAACGTCCGGCAACTTTTGCATGCATTTCCATTTGTACTATTTTATCGCGAATTTGCTTAATATCTGAATGACTGGAATTGTCTGTCAAATTATTTATATGTGACTGGTCCAGTGACAATTCAAGTTTTCAAGTCAAGGCTCCAATGTTTTTTCTATTACTACTTGGATATATGTTAGAGTAAATTGTAAATAGGAAATAGGAAAATGCAATTACTGAAAAATAGAGAAAATTCTGCAGTATTGCAGATTAATAGTAGAATACTGGAATAGTAGTGCCAAAATTGCTAAATTGCTATTGCATTCATGAATACAAATTTAGTTTCTTTCTAGCGTGTTGTGTTATGTTGTTTCCTAAGCTAAATCAGGCAATTCTGCATTCTATGCGACTTAAATTAAGAGGAGAGTCGAAATAAGCGAAGGACTTTTGTGTACTGTAAACAATTCATATAAAATACAGTCGTATATGTACAGTACAGAAGTAGTAAACCATTTTATCAATAAATTGTGCATTGCACGATAGTTCAGTTTAGTTTGTAGTAGAGTAATACTGTATTGTACTACAACTGCTAACTGGAGTAAAGTCAAAAGTTGGCCTGGCCGCGGCTGCAGCAAAGTGCACTGTCCTAATTCTAAATGCCGCATCGCATCCGATTAAATAAACAGAGCACAGCCAGCCACAGCCTTGCCTAACACAACACTACGCTACAGAACCATGCATAGTAAAAGTAAAGAAAGGCCAAAAACGATGTAAGTTCTAGCTTATACATGTCTTAGATAGGAAACCTACAAGGTCACAAGGCCAAATTTATGTTAATGTTTCTTTTATTATTATTATTGCTACTTTTGGGTCAATCTTTTTAATTTTGGCAAAAAACCGTGCAAATACATTTTTGCACTAAAAGTTCTTATATTTTTGCAATTTAAGAGAATAGCGATATTTTTGTTTCATTAAGGGCAATTGGTCCTTCTGCCTTTAGGTCTCATTTTTCTACATAATAATGTAGTGCTATTTATTGGCTTCCTCATTAATATTTTTCGCAAATTTATCAATCAGAAATTACTTTTTTTGCCACAATATTTTTACTTTTTCAATTTTATGAAGTATTTAAGTTCCCACGTTATTTTGAAACTAAAGTAGCCTTAACTACCTTAACGCTCTTACTTTTCCAGGACATGTACATAAATACTGATTTTTTCAAGAGAAGCTTGTTCTATCTCTAGCCCAAAAGTACTTTCGTAAATACTACCCGTATATTTTTACAATACGCTCAGAACTGTGTAAGTAAGTTACTTTGTAACTGTACCAGTAACAGCAACCTTTAGGAAAAGCCCTTGAGTTTATTGTGCCTAGAAATTCTTTATTCTGTTTCGCTGCTGAATGCTAAAACTGAAGTGGAAAGCTTGTTTACTTATTTAGATACATATTTAGATTTTGCACTATATTCTGCATGCAGTATTGTAATTCAAATGTTGGGATGATGGGAGTTGGTTGAGTATTCGAGAGAGAAATGATCCAACGCCCATTTTAATACAGAATTTACGCTTCAAGCGTTTTTAACAGTTGAATTGATATATGTAAGCTAAAGTAAGAAACAATAGGAGTTAAATGGGTAACTTGGATTAACTTCTGTAAATATAGAAAAGAGAAAGATGAAATATAGTAGTGTTGTTCGATCTCAATCTGCTCTATGTAGTTTAACAAATCTTCCTTAAGCTTTTCCTTTTCCTTTGTAGAAATAAAACAGTTCCAGTGCAATAACATACATAACAGTGAGGAAAATGTTAGGCTAGGCTTGGTTCTGGTTTGGTTTGCTCTTTACGTTTATTTATTATGTGTAGCAAAGTCTTTTTTGTTTAGCTCAAGTCTCAAGTTCTTTAGCGCAGGAAAGTAGTAAAGCTTGAATGAAAAATAAGTAGAGCAGCAGCTACTGTGTTGTGGTTTGGTTTCTTGTTTGTAGATTTAAGATAGACCCCTAAAAGGCTAGGAGGATAAGGATAAGAAACTTGGCTAGTCTAGCCTGGAGAATTTTGGAGATAACTTTTTAAACATTTGCTATAAAAAGAGAATGAAGTTCCTTTAATATATTTAAGCTTCGTAAGTATTTCTGTATAGAATAATATTATTTTTGTTTTTACATAGAAATAGAATGTATACTTTTATAGATAGACGATAAACGGGTAGTATACATTTTATGCTAGGTCCTTGGCCTGTCTTCATTATATATTTATGTAACTTAGCATGGCGTGCTGTTCTACGTACATATATAGTGTTTTAGTTAATATGCTAAAGTAAGTAAATGCGAATCCATTACATTAGTGTATTGATATGATAATAGGAAGTAATAGCTGGGCAGTACTGTACATTCGAGCCAGACCAGGACCAGACCTTCAGACTTTCCCTATATAATTCTAAGTAAACTAAACGAACTGTCATGTCATATATGTCTCGCCTATGGTCTGGCATGATGAATACATTACTGAGGAATTATTTAGTGAGAACCTGTATTGTACTGTGAGTTCCTTTTAGCTAGTATTTGGATAGTATATCCCTAAATTACCAAAATACATTCTTTAGCCATGCACCCCCTTATTGTCAGTAAATTTTCGGTTGTGTACGTCAGGACTAACCCTATCGTAAGTGTAAGTAAAAGATAAGTATAGAGTACAAAGCGAGTCGAGGCTATTTTTGTATGCATTAGATTGCAGAATTCAGAATTGATTTGATTTGATTGGTCTCGGACTTTTAGTAAATGTTAAATATGGTTCGCTTGATGAGGTATGTATCGATTAGATTATATTTATACGACAAATGCATGTAATTCGCAATTTTGTTTGTGCAGAAATCTGAGGAAATAAATAGTTAATTTCATTAGCAGGACAAAATCTATTTTTCATAAGTATTTTTGCAACATTCAATGGGGACTTAATTTGCAAATATTTTTGCGAATTAGTGCAGTACCATTCTGAAATGGAATTATATAAAAATTGTCTAAGTTTCAAATAATCTAGTGTAAAGTTCTGTCGACAAAACTTAATTATACATTTTTCGGAAGTATTATTACATCTGTAATGTTTAAGTTTAGTAGTTTATGCAGAAATAATGAAAATATTGTTTTTGGAAGTATTTCTTGTTACAAAATTGCAATTTTCATTTTACAAATAATTTTTGCAAATTGTGATTTATTAGTGCAATGCCACTTTGGTGTAGAATTATTCAGCATATATTTATTAATAGGTCAATAATAGGTGAAGTAGCATATTGTAAGAAAAGTATCCATAGAAAGCATCACTACATAGATAAAGTGCAAATGAATATATTTGCTCTTTAGGTCCAGAATTCTGAGATGGCATAAATAATTTTAATTCGGTAGATTATGGAAATGGAGCAGAAATAAAATGGATGCTGTGTTTTTGTGTGGCTGTAAGGCCTACTTTTACTTCCCAACCTCTCTCGAGACCTTTAGCTCCCTACTCCGTCCTTCTCTCTCTATCCTATCTCCTTTTCTATACTAAACTGACTCACTACTTTCTCTATCTGTCTGAAATTCTGAACTGAATGTAACTTTAGGTATCTCTAGCATATAGTTGGTTTTGGACTATATATTAGCTTATGGGTTTACATAAGACTGTATTACAGATAGTACTGTCTAAATAGACACAGAACATAACAGTTGTACCATAATGTAAATATATCCCTGTCCAAATTTACTATTTGAACATAATAAAACACATCTACCCTATTTTCCTGTAACCAACCTTAAGCATAATCTAGATCTTGTCCGCAATAACAAGACCGTACTTGTAAAAGACCCGGCATACTTTTAGGGGTCCTTTTGTGGCATAAAATATAAGAATATGGCATAATATTTAATAAATACATGCAATCAAAAAAGTGTAAGCAAGTTAACTAATAATATGTCTTTTTTTTGTTTCAGGTACGTATATTTTGTCTATTTACCTTCTACTATATATAATATACTACAATACGGTAAAGTACAAATCTATTTTAAATAATTACTCCATTCTGTGTGGCTCCATAATATTATGCATATCGTCTTTTTCTAAATTAGTATTACAAATAAATTGCAGAATTATTAATTCTCATATACAATTACAATTATAGCGGTACTAAGCATAAATAGAAAACTTAAAAAAGTCTTCTAGCATTTAGCAAAATAGATTTTGCAGTTCATTTTGCGGTGCCCCAGCCCAAAAATATAATTTTCTGTGCTTTAATCATTGGTACGCTCCTGCACAATTCCCTATTTCTTTAGTTTCTTGTCCCAAACGTATAAATGTATGTAGATAATGTCAAAGGAGAGAAAGAGATAAAATTTTCTGCACTTTTCTACTATAAAACATTTTCAGTGTCTCTGACTCTTCTGTCTATAAGATAAAGTTTAGCTATAGTAAATAGTAGTACCCAACTCGTTAACGTGAAAGTAGACTAGTAGACAAGACATGATGGCTTAACTTAACTTAAATGGCTACATTCACCTAAAAGTCAAAGTTATACATAGCTTTGTGATCTGGTCTGATCTTTTCTGTTGTTTTGTCTGTTAACCTAACTAACTAGTTTACTAGTTTATAGTTTTGTCGTATATATACTAGACATATAGTAGGTATCTGTACTTTTATAGATTGCAAATATATAGTTCCCTTCTTTACTTTTACAGAACATAACAAAACAAAGAATGCTTTTACTATACGAAAGAGTAAAAAGAGACGAACGAGACAAAAGTTTTCTCAGTTTCCGTAAAATAGGTAGAAGTATAGAAGAGTGAGCCGAATCATTTACGAGACATTGGCAATGTAGGTTACCTCTTCTAGGTTATAAAGGCAGTTCAGTTGAGCCAAGCGAAGTCAAGGCAAGTTCTGTGCAAAAATTCACCAATTCACTGACTCCTGGCAAAAGTCGGATAAAACTAGTAAGGATTTAGTTCACAGAGAGATGAAAGGGCAAAGCGATGACAATTTATCCAACTACGAAGTATCTTTCCAGTCCGGCAGTTTCTGCACACTGTTATCAAGGAATTTTGATGTTTCTATCGAAATATAGCAAATAATTGGCAAATATGTACCAAAATATATAAAAATTTGACAATTTTGCACAGAAATACGAAAACTGGAAACGTTATTCAAGAAATATGCACAATATTGGAAACATTAAACCCAAATGGGCACCAATTAGCAAATAATGTATGAAATGCCTTGAAAATTGGCAATATTAAATCTAAAAATGCCAAAAATTATTAATTTTGCACTTAAAATACTGCAAAAATCAGGGAACTGTGTCAAAATTGGCAACAGTTTAATGTAATCTGTACAAAATTGACATAATTTGCTAAATATTGTCAATATTATTACTCAACTGTCGTTTGATAGTAAAACTCTAGATTCGAGTTGCTTTTAAATGTGCTAATGAAGTACTAACGTGGGAATTGGCAAAGAATTTCATCTATGAATTGGCCCGTTGCATTTTTATGCAATCTGCAATACTACTATTACCCTTTCGATGTATATAAATCGAATTAGAGACTGAGCCAAGCCCGACTTATATTACATAAGTATCTGTACAGTAGTAACTAGGAAAATTGTGTGGGAATATTTCTGTAGGTTTTTGTGCGTCCTTCACCACACCAGGACCAGACATAAATACATTACTGAAGTATACTTATCTGCTCTTACCCTCAAAATGTGCCTAATTCCCATTTCCTTGCAATTCATGCCAATTCACTGTAGGGAATTCGGAAATGGCATTTCGGTCTGTCCTTTATTGCTTTACTACTTTACTCCATGCGTTTATATTTATATTAGTACCTACTACCTACAGATAATACGTTTATCTCCATAGTTTTTGCTGATGATGTGATTTCTGCGCTACAATCCTTTATACAAGTTTTTTCTTATATTTATATTTATACTAGTTGTATTACACAGAGATGATTTCATATTTTATCATGGCATGAGGTGGAGGAGGGGAATCCTTACTTTACTCAAGTACACTGACATTATTACGTATACACAACTACACAGACCACTCATTCCATGTAATGTAATGTTAAAATCTTTTGGCAGACTCCCTTTACTTAATGTTCATGTATAATATGTCTGTTGATGGATACACTGTTTCTGTATAGGTTTAAGGAACATTAAATGATGTTGATTATATATTATGTTGGTTGGTAGTATGTAAGTAGTAGGTAGAAGAAAAAGTGTATAATGCAAAATGCAATGGCTGTGTTATTTTACTTATGTACGTACGTACGTTAGTTAGGTTAATGTAAGTAGTAAGTAGTAAATTGTAGAAGCTCATGCAAGACAAGGCGGTTCTGTCCTGGCTGGTTTTGGTTCTGGTTCTGTTCTGTTCTGCTGGAGAATGTTTAAATGGAAAGAGATAGATAAGGGAGATAGCAAATATATTTATATGCCCACACGAATGAAAATGAAGGAAGAAAAGTGTATGCATCTTATCCTATGCATTATCTGTCTCTGTAATGTAAGTAAGTATGAAAGTTAAGTTAAGGTAACTAAATGAAAGAAAAAACTCTTAATAGTAAACTTAAGTAACGTATTCTGTGGATGTATGTAGTAATATAATGCTAAGAGTTAAGAAAAGAAGGAGGCTGGCTTGGCTTGGCTTCGTTTGGCTTGGCTGTTTTTTTATGGCAGCTAGGAGCTCACTGGGATTCTGATTCTTTATATTATTAAGTGGTTGCGAAATTATTTTATCAGAAAACTTTGTCTGTCTGTCCCTGGACAAATTTTGACAGAGTTGACTAATTCTATAATGAAAGTCTACAGGGACAAGAACAGTGGCTCAATCCGTTAACAGACCAAATCGGCCAAAATGTTCTTTAAATATAAACATAGGACGTATATGACAAGTGTCCTAATGAAGACGACGATGATCTAAATGTATCCCCATATCTGGAGCAATATTATAGTAATATTTCAGGAGAATTTGATTCTACAAATAAATACTCTATTGTGTCATTTAAATTTAAGCTACAGAAATTGGTATTTAGTGGCACTACTTGGTGAAATCCGTTTTGCAATGGTTTATTTTAGTAGTAAAGTAGTAGTTGTTGCTAATGGGATGTTCATGCTGATGCTTCTAGGCATTTTCCTTAATTCTCCTTAAGCCATGTCAAGATCAGCAGACTGGCACTGAAAAGAACGAAGGAAAGGATAGTTTGCCGTATATAAGCATTGTAGTTCAAGTTGAATCTATACACACAAACACAATGAATAGAAAAGAATGGCAATTTCCTAATGAAAGAAAATAGTTGAGAAAAAAACGACTGTTTTTGCAAACTGAATTGAATTGGTTGGACAATGTTGCCATTAGCTTGCTTTTAATACTGGAACTAACTAACTCACTTAACTACAGCTTTAAAAAAGAGACAAGGGTTCCAATTCAACTCAACATCAACATCGGCATGGAATGGAACACATGTCAGTCAAAACGAAAATAAAATCCAAAGTACATATTTCTTATGCGTTCTGTATTTGTAGGTACTTATAGTGTATACGCGTAGGTATGTGTAGTAAAGATGCGACGAAATAAAGTCTGAGGGTTGAACAACTGATCCTCCCGTGTTTTTAAAATGAAGTTCACTTACTTCGCAGTTAGTATTTTTATTTGTGTACATATACAGTACACGTGAACAGTGAACTTGTATGTGGTTTAATATTTATGTGGGACATAGTACATAACATATATTACTACCTGAATTTAACTGGAGTGGATGTGGATGTGGATTGGAAAGAAAAAGTTTTCCATACATTTATCTGCATATTATATGTACGTATGTATAAATAAAGTACGTACGTACGTATGTTCGTTAGTTCAGTCCACTGATTTGAATACAAATGTAAATAAAGAGTGAAACCATGTATCATCATCCTCTCATCCTGTGTGTCGTCCATGTCATTACTTTATTTAGCTTATACAATATAGAAAATACAAAGAGTCTATATACTATCTTGTTTATGAATATAAGTTCGGCGAACGCCTTAGAGTAAAGAAATGCTTGCGTAATGTACATACATACATTATAAGTGAGTTACGACACACAGAAAAGAAAAATGCATTATGTATGTATGTATATCAATGGCAAAATTTTTCATGGCGAATTAAACAGGATTGAATGTTGAAAAGAATCTTTTTTTACATAGTTTTCGCTACCTTGTGTTACATACATATTGAATACGATGTAAAATATAGGCAGAAATCTAGTAGGTACTTAATGTCACATTAGTATGCTTAAAAGTGCCTACTATGTATTATGTATGGACTTGGACTTGAACGTGAACGTGAACTGAAGTGGCTGAAGTTTGTAATGTAATTCCAATTATAAAAATGTGCAGAACATGATTTTAAGCATGCTATCCTAATAAATTATGTGTTTTATAAATATTTTATGAAATGATGTAGATTACTGCTCTATAAAGTGCAAATGTACATAGGCATGTTCATATGTTCATGATCTTGATTTGATCTCTCGGTTACATCACACAAGATGATACATTTTGCATAGAATTATCTGTTTTGCGGCAGGATTGGATTTGGAATTGAGATTACATTAAGTTTAGTGTACTGTGGTTTGGTGTGGAAGTGGAATGAATAATATCATAGATAGATACATAGATATGTTACCTACGTATGTATCTGTAATGTAATGTACAGAGATAGCTTAGCTGGTATGCGTATGGTTGTTAGATTTCGATTGTAATCGTATAATGTGCTGAACTAAGCTTCTAAGCTATATATTGCATGTATATTGTGGTTCTGTGCATCTAATGTGAGTGAATTGAAGTGAATTTGAGTTGAGTTGAGTTGAGTTCAGAGTCTGTGTTTTCTATTCTGTTCTGTGCACTCTGATGATGACTCAAGGTCAGCGCTTACCTTTTTTGCCGGTTTCAAGGCGAAATTCAAACCCAAAGGCGTGAAGGTGACGTGAGCATAGCAATAGCATACCTAGGATACTAATCTATAAGGGAAAAAATCAAATGAGATTCAGTTTGCTTGCTTTTGCTTTTGCTCTTAGGTCTTAGCCCTAGCATACATTACATACCAGAGGCAATCCTTCTTCTTTAGCGAAACATTAAAAGCATGCTAATATAAATGTTGGTGCATTGCATTACATAGAAACAGAATAAACTCAACTTAATCTTAATCTTAAACTTGCATCACATATATCGCATCACAGAATTTTAGCGAAGCAAGATGAAACCTAAAGCTTGAAGAATAATAGGACTTTTGTTGCTCGTGCTGTACACATATACTTATACAAATACGAATATAAAGTATACTGTACTATATCAATAGACTGAAAATGAATTTACCTGATCCGTACTTTATTTGTATGGCAATATAGCAATGTAAGGGAGATCTTCACCAAGAATTGCATTATTGCTGCATTGTTATGTAAGGTACATTATGTATGTATGTAAGTAATATTATAATGGAATCTCAACTACATTCAGACAGTTATGGATTTCTTATTAAGAACGTTTGAAAATTGCACTAGGCTTGAGTTGCATGTGTATGTACTTAAACTTATATTAGTGGGATACAGTACTTATGAGCATACGTTCTGATTTTAAATCGTGCAGAGTCTATTAACATTAATACAAAAGTTTCTTACGCTTATTTACTGTAGAACCATGCTTTTGCAATTTTGCAATAGCAAATTGCAACAATACAATGATACAATGATTGTACTTTGGAACTTTTTAACATTATTTAGAATTACCTACGTAAAGTAAATATAATAATACAAACCACAACGTAGCTAAAGTATGTATAATATTTGTACTTTGTAATAAAAGTTGTATTTCGTATAGCACGTATAGTAAGGGCGGTATGTGTATTTTGCGTACTTTATGTGTAGCATGTGCTTCAAATGAAGGCTTCATTATGACTTTGACTTGGTTTTGGTTTTATTACCTACGCAGACATGTCGTGTACCTTCTATAATTCATAGAGCACGAAATTGTGTAAAAAGAAGAGTTTTGTACTGTGATGTGATGTGATGTAATACTGATAGGAAAAACTAAAGCACTCTCATTCTATCTTGTTTATTATAAAATGAAGCCAAAAACTAAAGTCTTTTGTAGCTGCCGACTTTTACAAAGATTTTACATAAGCGATTCCTTCATAAATATGATCTGTACCTTGTACTAAAGAAATGAAAGTATGGATTTTATGTAGCAATACCTATAACATATAAGTAAATGGGAAATATGTTTTAGTGATAGATAGCCAAAACGTAAACTGTCAATGAGATGACGAGCGGATGTAGAAAGCGTTGCACTCTTCACCAGAATATATCCAGTAAATATAACAAGAAAATATATTGGGAGGTAAATCTGGAATTTCTCTAGGCTTCAGAGTTTATTTTAACATTTAAGGTTATTCCCATTTAAATCTTTAGCTAACTATACAATCCATTAGCATTTTATGAGTATCTGTAGGTAAGTAACAATACGTACCTATCTATATATGCACACAAATAGATTTTTTAGTTTAAAAATTAATATATTGGTTATTGACGTAGGTAGAATGTACCTATATGTATAATATGATCTTTGTTGTATTAATCTATTTTGAAGTGTGACGCTCTTGTTCCTTTAAGTTATAAGTGACATGACAATGTGAAGAAGATTAGTGAAGGTGTTTACACTGTACATCATCTACCTATGAAAAAAGGATATGTTTAAATATAACTTAAACTAATCTCCGGATGCTTTGTACTTTGTGCTAAAACGAATATTTGCAATTTCCTATAAGGTGTACGTACCTAAATATATGTTTGGAGTTCCAACTGTCAGAAAGTTAAGGAAGGTTTATCATCATTACTTATCACATCAAGACACGTCACTTCACATCACATCATCAAGTTTACATAGTTTTGTGTAGGTTGAAAAATTTGCAGTGGAAATCTGGATATGCCCTTATGGAAATTTTTGACAGGATTCTCTAGAATTATGCTGCAAGAAATTGGAACATTTAAAAAAAATCTAAACAAGACTTTCAATGGTAAACAAAATCCTTTACACAAGATTTTCTATAAGCCATGCAATGAATTAAGCTCTTACGCTGCAGCAATGAAAGGGGGAAATTTATTTTACTTTTGTATAAACTCTTGTGCATTATTTTGAATTTTATAAAAAAAATATTACGTATATCATTTTAACTTTATAGAAAATCTTGTGTTTAAACTTCTGACCATACTTTTTTGCAACAATATTAAATACTTTATGAATTCATTTTGCAGAAAAGTGCTCTAATATATTTCCATATGGGCACAAATAGATAGATATCTTAGTTAACTGAACTGTTGTGTAAGTTCAGTTTACATTGAACTATGGTTAGTATCTATGTATGCATATATTGGCTTAAGTTACGTAACTGAAGGTTTAGTGAGTTAACTTTTTAGTTTGCCTTGTATTTTGTGTAAGTATGTAACAGGGTTCCCTACGTCAACTACCTTTGTGCTGTTGTGTTTAAAAATAGTCATTTCCCTCACACAGTGCCAATCAAAGTGTAAACCAAAGCAAAGTAAAGGCAAAGATCCTTCTTGTCTAGCTTTATCTATATATCTATAGAAAATACAAATACATAGTTATATAACATTCCCATCTATACTATAGTTTGCAGATAAGTAAGTAGATGTTTGTCCTTTATTTGACAAGAATACCATAACATAACCTTAGCTTACTTTAGTTTCACTTGCTTCGCTCTGCTAAATAGTAAAACCGAATTAGTTCGTTAAGAGTTAAACCAAAAGTTAGTCATGACTATGACTACACACGTTTTAGGTAAGGGAAGGACCTGGCACGTACTAAGTCGAAAGAATTGCATTCCCATGCTTTTTACATTATAGACGTATAGAGGAAGGCAGACTTACTGGCTGGCTCAAGTTCAGCATTTGGTGCAACAACGAGGGAATTGATCACTTAGTATATTTGTACTTCTGTATAGCAAAATCAAGACAAAACACCTTCCTATATGCTATTTACACACATTCCCTAATTCTTTATCTATAAAAGTGTAGTCTGCATAAAAATAGGAAACCAATGCTAAAGTTCCTATTTATGTAGGTACATACATTTGCACTAAGTAAGTAGAGGTTGGACCAGAGAATTGCATTTTGCAAAAATTTCGATCTCGAGTCGTCCAGGAAATTCTTGCGAAAAAATGTTATTTCTCATCTAATTAAATTTTGCAAAAACATCTCGATGTCAATTCGCTTTGCGTATTTTTTTGCAAAAGTCTTGATCTCTGCTCGTCTTAATAATTATTGCAAAAATTTAAATATTTATCCTTCAAAATTGTTACAAAAAGTCTGTTTATTCATCTGGAACATTTTTGCAGTCTCCATTTCGAACATTTTTCGCTGTATTTGTGTCTTAAAATGATATATTCGTGTAAAGAAATGCACAATGATTGCAAATGCCTCCAAAAATTTATTTTTCTATTCTAATTGCACATAAAAACGAAAAAGATAAATCAGGATTGTTATCAATAGGTAAAATATCGTCTAGATTTGATCCCAGCTCTAATACTTCACTACTGATACCTAAGTAATGCATTTTATAGTTGTGTAATATATTATCGTCGTTAGTTCCTTAGTTCGTTAGCAGACTTGGGTAGAACTCAAAAGTAGAAGTTTAGTCTCTGTGCATGACTCAAGAAATATATTAGACACTTTAATTTCTTTATAGTAAATCTAGTATTGTAATATTATATACCCACAGATTTTACTTACTTTAGGTACATTGATACTTTGATAGTTACAGAGTTATAGATAACAAGTGCCTTACCCTAACCTAGCTGACTAACCTAAAGATATTTATATCCGGGTATGTAGTAGTAGTATGTATGCAATAATGAACTGTGTATCTGTATATGAGTGTACCTATGTAAATTTCGCAAAACCTTCGTAGTCAACTAACTTACTCAGTTCAAAAAGCTGTCTAGTCGTAAAGTTCTGCGAATTTAGTGGTTCTGTTCTGCAAGGAGTAGGTAGTTAGTTATTTACTTACAGTAGTTAGCCAAGAGGAAGGAACTGAAGTGACAGAATGAAAAGAGGACGAAGATAACTCGAGTTGAGTTGTCTGGTAAGTAGAATCGTTGAGTAAATTAGGTGCATTACTACACTAGAGATGTAAAATAAGTATTCAAGGTTCCAAACTAGAAATGCAATAAGAATGGAATGACTTTCTTGCTTCACTTCACTCCTATTTTGTTCTGAGCGTATAAATATACTTAAGAAATGCTCTTTATAATGGATTAGTTAATATTTTATATAAGAAAGAAAGAGATAGAATATACTTAAATTATGTAGGAAGTGAAGTAGAATGAAAGCTTAAGAGTCATTGTCAGAATGAAGAATCTTAAATTAATTTTTCATAAATATTAATCACTTTGGGGATGCTATTTAGTTAATCCTGGTTTGATTACTTATTGCATACATTACTTTTCTACTCTTAATTGCATTCTATTTTTATTTTTCAATTACTTATTCAGTGAACTAATACATTATTCACAAAATATGGGGAAGATTATTCAGTTTAGTAAATTAATTATCCCAGTATACTAGTACAGATAGAGAAGTGAGTTAAGCTAACTGTGTAATACCTACTTACATTAAAAAATAATTAAGTATTTAATATTATTATGCTTTATATTATGTCTTTTTGTGTGAACTAAATACTCCATTATTCAAAAAATGTAGGCTAGACTAATTAATTTTAATTGATTGTATTACAGATATGTTTTAAAGCTCTTGTATCTGTAACAATCAAATAATGGTAAATTCACTCTGATTTTGAATGATCTTGCAAATTTCGCAATTCATCCAAAAATAGGTTCATATTGAATAGAGAGCGCAAAAGGAGGAAAATTCATCGACTCTATTGTATTCTTTCCATGTCAATGTCACTAGGTAAAGTGTAGTTGTATTTTGTCCTTAGAAAATTAAGTTAGAAGATAAGAATCAAAGAAAATGGTGAGATCATATGCACGTATCTCTATTTATAAACATTATTGCGATTTTTCCTTTGCCTTGCCTTGACTTCAGTTGACTTTAGTGTTAGTGTTGTCTTGTCTTGGCTGGGTTTTAGTTTTGGTTTGATTTGGCTGGTGCCGGCCGGCTGACTTGCTTTTTTGCATGTTAAAGATACGCAGTGATGTAAATGAAGTTCACTGGATTGGATTTTAGGTTAGATTGTATTAGAATAAATATATGTAAGTCAGTCGTGTTGTGTTGTGCTGTAATGTACTCGAGATAACAATTAAAGAAGGCAAGGCACATCGACTCTTCATTCGAAATTCGAATTCTTATCCTTGATGCTATGAGCTATGTGTGTTGAATTGTTACAACACAAATTCTTCGTATACAATTACACATCATAATATATGGGGTTTCGTGTCAGATTGATAAATCGAGTCTATGTCTGTGCTGTTAATGTAATGCAGTATAATAAACTATTTAGATACATGCGTTTAGATGGTAAATGGAAGATTCACTTTATACTGATAGTAGCGTAATGGGATATTGCATTGCAATTGGGGATATATTTATGGTACGAGTGCCTAATCTTAATCTTTATCGCTATCTCTAGTTATTTGTGCATAGTACGTGTTTATCTTGATCTTTTTCACTTTTTATTTAAATAGTAGGGTTTAAAATGACATAAATAAAGGGTAGTAGGTAGGTACTTAATTAGTACCTAATGAAAGGAAATTGGTTTCTGTTTACTGTACGTGCCTTTGCTTCTGGTTTAGCTACATTGCTGACATAAATACGTTCAAAACTTACAATCTTACATATTTTATGGAGAATTAAAAATTCTAAGACGCCAACGGATTTGATTATGACTAATTTATTCTTTTGATTAATCAAAATGAATACAGATTTCCGAATTGCATCTTCTGTAATAAAATTCATAGATAAGTAGATAGAACAAACATTAACCTTAAATTAAGATCTACTTTATATTTTTTGACATCGACATGTGATTCTTTGGAATATCTTTAGATTTTTATAAAGTAAAGTTTGGTGTTATGCACAGATGTGATTTTATGATTGGAATTCAGATATTTAAGACATGTGATAAGGTATGTGGACTATATGTACACATATCTGTAGTGTAACACATATGATTAAAACTTTAGAAGTATTTATATTATGATAATTTAAGCAGGTATATATGTACATTCTGGAGCATTTGTATGTAAATGAATCTCTAAATATAAATATTAGAGGTTGCTTAGCGGTTTGCTCACTTCGCTCTCGAACAGATGCTTTTGAACTACTTATAAATGTTTGTTACCTACTATTTACCTACCTAATTTACATAACTTGCCTACAAGTTCATATCTTACGAGTATATACATATATACTCGTAAGATAAGCTTATCGCATCAATGGTAGATATAAAATGAAGGAAAGTGCAGATGTTCTTAGAAATTAGCATCTTTGTACACATAATTGTATTTAACATAAGAAGTAAGGGGACAGATAGGATTTGCTTAATAAATAGACTGAGTGAGTGAATCTTATCGGAGCAATGTCAAGTTTTTTTGCGTAAGTAATCACATCGACCTTAGAATCTAGAGTGCAGCTGATACTGATAACTGATACTGACGATGAGAATGGTTGGTTAATACAGATTTTAGTACGGAGTTTAATTTAAGGAGGAACTTGTGCGATTTTGTTGACTGAGATATTGCCTGAACTGAATTCTGAATGTGAATCTAAATTATTAGCAGCAGAGGAAAAATATATGTCACCTAAGGTCGTATACTTTTACTGATACATATGTTTAACATTCTAATGCGATACATCAATATAGATTTACATCAAGTTATATATACATTGACATATTACGCAAGTAAAACATTACGTGGTAACTGTAACAGTAGCGTATTTTATGCATTGACGAGTGTATACTCAAATTATTCGTTAATTTTTCGATTATTGTGTCATTTTAAAATTTATTGACACACTAAATTGGTAATTGGATAGTAAAAACACGTCAGGAAGTTGGTATTGCATTTGTATATTAAGTTTTAGTTACGTAGACCGACTTATGTTAATTTTTCATCACAAAAGAAAATTCAAAAGGAAATTAAGTTGACAAGAATTTTGTGTCGCTTTCTTTGAATATTGTCGCCCATGAATTTTCATGGGTGGCATGGCATGGCATGGCATGGCTTTTTGAATTGTAATTCTAAATAGGAGTTACCTTACCTTTATATTTTCTTTCTCTGTCTACTGTCTACTGTCTAGGTTGTCGTGGGAAGGTTATTTACCATGGCACGTCAGTGTCAGCTCCAGGATTTCCCTTCTACATAATAAATATGTGATTTTTAGTGAAGATATACATTGTAATTTGCAATTTTAATTATTATGCTAATTATATGTGATACAAAGTGATGTGTCTATGCATGCGGTGTGGTCTTGTGGAATAGAATGATGTGATGCTACATGCTACATAGTATTTACCAGAATGTTTTCAGTTTTATAGTGTTTCGTCTCGGTTAATAATGGATATTTTATGCAAAATATGTGCACACATGCGAGAAAAGAGATAATGAAATATTATAGGCACTTCTCCTAATCTAAACACTAATGTAAGTAAGTGGGAGATTGTATTGGATTTTAATTTGGGATTTGATGAATAATAAAGTTAGACACAAAGTAGATAAACCAAAAGACGATAATGATTTTATATATTTAAAGGTTCGATGTAGATATACTTTAACATGTCGTAGGCACAAAGCCCGCCAGGCACACGCGAATTTTTTTCTTCAGAAAACCTAAGCAAGTTATTCATAATACAATTTTAATTGATTTAGAGAATTTAAGGTTCTTTTCAATGATATGTTAGGCTAATGTGTCAAAATATTGATATATTGTGGAAAATCTGTGCTAAAAGTGATGCTAAGTTAAATTAGACGGATTTGCTAATTAATTACCGTAAGCCTAACATTTTTGCATTCTCACTTTCTTGCAAAAATTGAAAACACAAGTGATCCCTGTGCATATGTACCATCGACACATGTATTTATATGTATGTTTAGCAGTAGAAGGAATTAGGAAATGAAATTAGACGATGATGTTATCTCATTATGCAGTGTGATGTAATTTTTAGCTGCCTCACTTTTCCATGGATGTACGTAACGTTAACGTAAGTCTGCAAATCTGCATATATTCATGTCTAAGCCAAAGCTAGTGGGAGTGACGGGTTAAATTGAGTTTCAAAACTAAGCTAAACTCTAATATGTGGTCTGGTCTGGCCTTAAGAATAACTAAAATCTAAAATTCAACCTTGGCTCAACTTAACATTAACATTAACTTGTGTTAGCATTTTAGCATCACAAAATATTATATTGGCAAAAACGCAAAGAGAGTTCAAACTTTCAACTGCAAATAGGTACGTAATAGTACTTAAGTGAATGTTTGTATTGTATTTCGCTTCACTTGACTTTTTAAATAAAATTTTGCATACATAACCTTTCTCTGTAAGTGTTGTATAGGAAATAAGGAAGGTTACGATTTTTAGTACATTCAGCCTATGTGACTACTAAATACTTATGTAATGTAGTAGTATGTAGGGATATATTCTAAATGTTAAAAGGTGTAAGTATTGAAGTTTCAAATTAAATAAACAGTTACATAATTTGTTTTGCCTTCGTAGTACTAAAAAAACATAAGGATGAGCTTTCATACTTTCAAATGAAAAATGTAAATAGCTAATTTAGCAAACACGAAAGGACAAAATACATTGTACTGTAAATATTTAGTGCAAATAACTGACATTAGTATAAATTTTAGAACAGGGAATGTGAATGTGACCGAGGACAACATTTTTGCATCTCTGACTGTGACACAGAAGACTTAAGCTTAAATAGCATCCTAATTTATAATAAAAATAAAAATACGTGCATACAGGCAATTAATTATATAATAATTAAGTATACAAATTGTATTTCCTAGCATATAACTATGCCTTGTTAGTAAACTTACGTCCTCCCGGATGATAATGTTCATTAAACTCAGTATTTTTCATAACTTGAATAGGAATGAAGTAATTTTTCATAACTTGAATAGGAATGAAGTAGGAAATAGGAATAGGAACTGAACTTGAATTCTAAATTGACAATGCAACGTACATTGTTACTTATTAAATTCAGTATCGCACGACATTGTCCTACATTAGAGATTTTTGTAGACAAGTTATATAAAGTTGACTGATACAGTGAGGCGACAGCCCTCTTTATCACTTTAGCAAGTCAAGTTGAACAATTTTGTCGAGTTTATCCTATAAGTCAATGAAAGGCTAAAGGACTAAAGGAGGATCTCTTTCTCGTCTACGATTTAACCCACAACGTCTGTCCAGTAAATCTGCTAAATTGTTTTCTCATTGCCAAAATACAATTATTATGTCATACCACATTATACAATGTCCTAAGTACAATATTTAACAGACTTTACGTTCATATACCTTTGTTATATAAGTTAGCAGTGTACCAACATATTTGTAGTTGTGAAATTTTAAACACTAGTGTTAAAAAGCCAAGACCAGGCCAGGGTGCTAAAAATTTATATATAAAATGTTACCCTGAATATTTCTAGTGTGTATTGTAATTGTAACAATAAATATAAATGTCTACGTCCTTTTATTGTAGTTTAAGAGAGAATCCTCGTATACATGGTACAATATACTAAATACTTGGCTAATTGACTTTATCTATAGTGGCTGAAAGGGTTATGCTAATAAAATTCTGTATATAAGTACAATATACAAAGTATCATCTGTACTACAGATATTGTCTGTAAAAATAGTAATAGAAATACAGATTGTAATTTAATACCACGTGTAGTGTACTATTACCATTTAAATGGGTTTTACTACTTACGCTTAATATAAATTCATTCAACTTTAACTGCTCCTGGTATGGTATTTACTTAAGTATTATGATCATCATCATTATTATATACTGTAGTATGTAGAGTAGATTCACATATAGATACAGATATGACATATGTGTGTCAATAATAGAGATGACGGTCGAATGATGATGACATTGGCATTAGTTTGCATATATTTATTACTTCTGACTTCTGCAGTTCAATTTCCTTATGCATATACACACTATACACGAGGAAATTACTTTTATATATACTTACACAGTTTTTATATGTATAAAGAATGGAGACAGATCGATTATAAGAATGAGACGGTCATATCTGTAGTCACGAGATTATATTTATAGTTTTGTAGGTTAACATGAGTGTCTCAACTTTATATATGTTAGTAATGTATAGTTATAAGGTTATAAGTAATCCAATTGAAGTTTGGTTGGAGTTGGAGTTGGAGTCATGTAATGTCATGCTTGCTACATAACATAACATAACATGAGTTGAGTTGAGTTAAAGTTAAATCAACCGAGATGAAAAATAAATAAGAGTCTTGACTTGACTACTTGGCTTGACTTAACTTGCAATTGCAAATTGCAATGTGTATCTTTATACATTATGTATTACTATGTGTGTTTTTAAATATCTTATCGCATTTACTATGTAGTACTATGTATATAGTACTTATTTGTATATAGAAGTATAGGACAGGACGTTAGTTTATGTAAGTTAGTTTGAGATTAGATGATGGAGTGCTTTATTTTATGTATTTCCTTTTTATATGTACGTGTGTACTGTATGTATGTATTTATGTGTAAAGAAATAAATGAATGAGTAGTTTGTCCTGCCCTATATTCAATATTACAATCATTTAGCTACTCAAGATTACTATTATTAATGAAGTGTGAGCTTTGTATAGCGATTCGTGTAATTTAATACTTTATGCAGCGTAAATTATATAAAAGTATATGGAATTCCTTTTCATTGCCGTATTTTGTCGTGAGTTTGCACTTTGTGTGCAATTTGTGTAGCTAAATACTTGAATAAGCTTCTGACTTCTGACTTCTGACTGTGTGTGATTTTTAAGATGAAAGTCGAGTTATACTGCGATTTCTTAGTATGTAATAGGTATAGTGTACCAGTTTGATGCAAGGGAAGATATAATATTCCATCGCAAGTCATGAAAAGTCAAGGGAATGTGAGAGTTTGCAAAAATTCTTCAGTTTTCAATGTTATTTGCAAATTGTGGTATGTATATTATATGCGGTAATGTACCTGACCTGTGTAAATGTACAATCTACATGCAACTTTAAATACTCTGCATAAGCATATAAAAATCTGTACGTGGAATGGAAAAGCAGTTTTATTTATTCCTAAAGCAATGCATCATATCATATTAATATTATCCTATCTACTTAGTATGTGTAAAGCGTAGATTTATTTAAAGAGATTTATAGTTTTGTAAAATATTTTTTGCATTGCTTCGCTAAATGTTTCCTCGCCTTGACTGTTTATGTATTTGTGTGGCTTAGATTTATCTTGGAAAGGGTAAATAAATTCGTGGAACTAAGAGTTAAAGGGTAAATGCTGTAGCTTTAGGACTAGCTCTCAGCTAAATAGATAATGTTCAGATTTTTTTTTCTGTATAAATTATCATCGTATACGTAAGAATCCTTTTAGAAGTACCTACTTGTACTTGTACTTTTCTATTTATAGCTTCCAGGATATCAATTAAATTTTGATTTTTCTACCATAACTTGTTTGCCAATGATTTTATAGCTAATCAATTTAAACAATCAAGAAATAAAAGCAATTAAAATACTTTTCCTTAATGATAATTACAGTAGCAAGTGTGTAAATGTTATCTAAAGAAACACATGTTCTTTAGAGTGATAAGACACAATTGTTGATCTAGTTATGCATTTTTCTTGTTTAGTATCCTTTAAAAATAGTGTAGCAATCAAGAACGTTGTAGATATGTAAATAAATACTTCAGAAGTGTTTCAATTCAATATAACATTAATAAAAACATTAAAGTTATCGATTTATAATTGAAAATGCACTTTAGCTTTCGTATCCCTAAAGTTGTTACGTAAGTTTTTATATTTTGTGAGGGGCAAACGTAAAATTATATACTAAAATTATTTAAAGGCAAGAAGACAAAGAAAGGAAAGATTACAATTTCGCTTTCTTGTGTTATAATGTGTAGGAATGTATCTGTATATGCAAATCCACATCATACATGTATATTATTTGTTTTGCAGTATGTAGTCTCTAAATAACATTTACATTTCAACGTAAGGAAAATACTCTAAGAGCCGGTTGGCCAACTAAGTGTTCCTTGTCTTCCTATTTGTGTTGTTTGTGAATTGTAAACTTTGTGTGTGTCTATTATATGTGTGTGTGGTTTGGTTGTTGTCTCTAGATAACCAAATAAAATACTCACATCACATCACATCGCATCAGAATTCGCAACTACAGATAGTCTAGACAATTCCGTAGGTATATAGGTACAAAGTAATTCTACACACTTAAATGAACAAACTAAAGGTATGTAGGTAAATATTGTAATAGATATGCAAAAGACAGGACCTGAAGGTCAACTTAACTATTTTCTTGTCTTACTTTTATAGAATGGCTCCTCGTGCTCTTATAATATACTATTTAGAATTTCATTAAACTCTTTTGTAAACAGCTATGCATGTTCTCTGTGTACAAAGATTCGTTTAACTTTAATTTTAACCAAGATATGGGTTGTTAGCATTTATAGGTATGTTAAATATTCATATACGGCCATATCTGCAATGATAATTCAAAATATCTTATAAAATCAGTGCCGAGACAAATATTATTGTCCAGGACAGACTAGTCCAATCATACGAAGCCAAAAAGTGGACGTTGTCTTACTAAGATCATTATTTTTGAGTATAAAAATGTTATATGTATTATAATGAGATGATTTAAATACCTAAGTGTATATACAGTGTACCTATAGCTAAATTAAATGTAATAAATCTATTTATTTTGTGCGCTGGCAATTAAAAAACATAGCTGTTCTCGTTTTTTGCCATATATGCATGTAATTTATGAGAAGCCATTAAACTTAAATGGTTAAATGGTACTCAAGATTGGGCTCTTAGCCTCTTAGCCCTTGTTAGGGTAGACAGACAAACTAATTAAAAAGGATATGAGCTTTCATTAAGGTTCATTAGTTTATTTTTTTAATAATTAAGGTTTTGGCAGAGCAGGTCTCTTTATTAATGATATATTATATGTATCATTATCCCTATTATGATTAATATGTATTAAGAAGGTTATATTTTGATATTAATGATAATTAATAAGAAGTACTTTTGATCGTAGAATGTACTGATAATTAAATAGATTGGAAATTATGTCAGGATAATTTAAGAAATACTATTAGGAAATGAGATGTTATAGATTTTTTGTATTGGGTTGGGTTTGAACTTGTTTTCTAACTGTTTACATGCGAGATACTAAAGGTACCGTCTGTTTTTATTGACATGTCAACATTAATAGTCAGATCAGTTGATTGAATCTTGAATGGTAATCAATATCTGCTCAGGATTGGATATTTTGAATGGAAAACATACATGTAGTGGTTGCCTTACATGTAAAATGTAAATTGTCATGTTGTCGTTGTCCCTGTTATGGTGTTTTGATGTGGTGTGCATTTTTAGATAGGTATTCAAACACGTGTGTGTTAAGGGACAATAATAGGAGACAATAGTAGGCATTTATGCTTTATGTTTAAGAATGCTGAATGAATGTTGAAAAATATTTTGTAAAGTTTATATAGAACCATTTTGAGGTTGAAATTATTAGTTCAAAGTTCAAACATCAAAAGCCTAGATTTTTTGCAAAAAAATTAGCTGAGTCCTTTGAATTTAAAATAGCAATCAATTAAATTTTGCCATTAAGGTGTCATACCCGGGAAGCTATTTTGACGTTAAAAATTCCACTCGTTTCGGTTTTTGCCACTACAATTTGTCCGGGTAGCCTTTTTATATTAAAAGTAGCAAATAAATTCTGAGTACTGTAAACAAAAATCACTCGTGAGGCTTTTTTACCTAAAATTTAACCTACTGCGTACTAAAACTTCCAATATTTTGGCAATTTGAGCCTAAAAGTCCCACCCAATAAATTGCAAGTGGTTAGAATTGCAATTTAATTAAGTAGGGATCAGACTTTAGTAAAATTAAGCAATCTGAGCCTAAAAGTCCCACCCAGTAAATTGTAAGTGGTTAAAATTGCAATTTAATTAAGTAGGGATCAGACTTTAGTAAAATTAAGCAATCTGTAATCTACAAATATTTGTAATCTAACAACAACTGTATTTATTGCATTATAATTTCAGTTAAATGTTATTTGCTAAATAATTTGGGTTTTAGATATACAGTAGAAAGTACTTTACAGTACAGTACAGTAGAAATTAATGTAGGTAAAAAAAGGAGAGTGTAGAAATATCAGTTACAAGTAAAAATTAAATATATCCTACACAATAATAATATACTGAATGCTTCTACTAATACTATTCCTATATTCCTAAGCTATGGTATAATGTGTAAGAAAAATTCCTCAGAAAAACAATTCTCTCGTTCATGGCACGAACTTCCCACAAAATGCATACAATAGAGAGTGTGATTAGCTTTAGCTACTTGACTTTTGCCAGCTTGTGTTATGTTTGGTTAAAATTAAATTGAAGGGTTACCCTTTACTTTATGTCGCATGTATTTAGGTACCAAATATTATGAACCTATGCTATTTACTATATAGGTAAATGTTTATTATGCGTTTGCAATCCTGTGTTGTTGTTCTCCATCTAAATAACAATTGTTAATTGTACTGTATTGTGGTTTGGATTGGTTTTGGTTATTTTACCTGCAGCTATAGGTATTACATTGTATAATGTAATGAATTAAGTGAGTATAATAGACGTTCTTTTGTTTCTATGTCAGAGTCATGTCCCTGGATTGAATTGGAGTAATGCAATGTAAAATAGCATAGCGAGTACTTAGCCAATGTAACTAGTGTATATTGTACTGATACGTGCCCAGTTTTACCTTCCTGACATTTAAAGAGTGAAGTGAATGAGTTTCGTTTCAATGGCTCTTTAACAAAGGTTATTTAGTGCATTGAGCTTCGTGTTATGTTTTTATGTCGCCACTTTAGACTGTACAGACCACTTCTTCGTTGTATTAATGTGGAAGCTATTTTTTATAGAGAAATTATTATGTTATATTATGTATAATGAATTCTTGTATGTTTCTACATGCAATAAAAAATTCAAACACCCTCTGTAGTAGTATATGTAGAATAACATTTGTAATGTATGAAATATGACATATCTACAATATGCTAAACTGTATGTACTACTTCAAAAAATACAAATATAAATACAAAAAATGTCTTCAGGACCGTAATAAAGAAATCCGGGCTTTGAAAATTCATTTCAGAAGGGGCCTGATTAAATATGTTAACACACATTATGAGGAATACAATAATTAATTGTGTTAATTATAGTTTCTTCTGAGATATTTCGATTACCCCATCATTAGGCTTATAAAAATGTTACTAGTAGTGTAAATGTTTTATAGAGGAGTTTTGTGGTATACTTGGAGCATCATTTTAGGTATAGAATTTAAAAACATGGCAAAACTTATAATTATTAATTCAATAATTACGTAAGTTCATACATTGTGAAACAATTAACTAATTATATGCTTTTTTCTGTTTTTCAGGTATGTATATTTTGTCTTTTTGTCTTTAGTCTCTATACTACAATACGGTAAAGTACAAATCTATTTTAATAATTGGCTCTCTACATAAGTATCATTTAATATTCATTATTGTGTAGTATGTTTAAACGTTACACACTATATATAGAGTGTAGTTACTTTAGCATAAATTTGGGAAACTTCATGGGCAGGGCCTGAAAAAATCTGTATGCTACACTGTTGAGGCTGTAAAAGATTTACTTGTTTAGTACGTCTTATTGTATTTAATGTTGCGTAGCGAGTAATGTTAAGAATTATAGTACAATAAGATTAATGTTCTCTTTGCTTTTGGTTTATGTTAGTGTTTTGTTTTACCTTGAGAAAGATTAGCAAAGAAGTGCTTATTTTGTATTTACAATAGTTGAGTCGCTGGTTCTGTCTTTAGATTACAATTTACAATGTATCTGTCTTCAGCATACGATTTTCTAGATAGATAGATGCATTCAGAACAGATTAGATGATGTCTTGTTAATGACTTTGTTAATAGTTAGCTTAACTATTAGCATTTTGCTATTTCTGGTTGCTATATACATAAGCTGCATGTATTTTGTATATAGGATCAGGATCTTAACTTGTTTCTGCATACTTTTTCATGTATTATGTATGTAGGCATAGTTAAATTGTGTTTTCAATTAGCTAGCAAATAGGTACTAGAAGAGATTGCCATGAGCTTGCTAATTTTCTTCATGGAATCATATAATCATATCTATGTATTTGCAAAATAGTTTTATGTATAGTATAGGAACGTATGTATATTGAGCACAGAATTATTGCATACGAATCATAGCACATAATATACTGATACATTAAAGATCTTTCTTGTATGTATGTCGTGAAATTCACTTTAGCGTTTTAGTTAAGGATATGTTATGAAATTAGTCTAAAATTTTCAATTCTCAATTTAATAGCTTCTTAAGAAAATAATCGTAACTGTGTTGCTACCTAATTAATGCTGAACTATAATTAGATGGTTTCCTTAAGCTTACTTTTATCGATTTTGGAAATTAGATTGATTAACTATTGTTGATTTAGCGAAGTGTACTAATTTTGGCTAATAAATTCTATACGAATTATTTCGGCTTGTTGCTTTGTGTTTTGCGTTCATTTCCGTTTGAAATTACAAATACACACGTTTCCCTAATTACCTTTACTTACTGGAAAAGTTCTATAAGTAGTATTAAGGATCTAGAATGAAATGAAAGTATTTTTCCATTCATTAAAATCCTTATGTTGAGTCGAAGCTTTTTGTCCAGTGGGCAGTGTTGTTTTTCTTTTTTTATTTGCTACACATACTAGACTTTGCTGAAAGAGATAGAGAATTAAGAGAAGGGTTAAACTGTGCACTAAATTAAACGTGACAAGAAAAGTGGATAAGCTTACTTACGTATGTAGCGATAGCGGTAGGAAGTAAGTACATAGCGTAAGGTAATAGTATTTGTGTAAGTAATTGAGTTTTCTTTGTAAGTATAGGACAATAGCAAGAAAATTGAGTTAACAGAGTTAACAGAGTCCACTACGTCGTTTCGTTTTCGATGTCTTCTTCTTTATCTCCTCTTTTCTTGTTTGCTTCTATGTATTTGTTTTTATCTTAGAGAGCGACACTTTATTGGAATCTAATCTACTTCACAAAGATGGAAAGCGCACTTGTCACGTCAGTAGTTGAGTCTTAAAGTGTGTTCTCTTCAATGCTACCTATTGAGACACATTACATACGTCAAGAAACTATTGTTTGTCCACGTTCACCTTTACCTTGCTCTTCTTTTGTTTGCTTAGGTAAATAGTACATCCACTAGTGCATTTATAAACTCCATCTGTATAATAAAGATTTATTATATGTATTTTAACTGCAGTCACACAAATTAATTGCTATAACCATGCTAAAATTAATTGTAGTTCATAAATATGTATCGGATTTAAATTATTTTGTGTAGGGATGTGACACTGTGATTTACATGTATTTACACGTATTGTTACTTAAAAATCCATTAAAGTAAATTAAAAGTATCAAAAAATCTAAAACTTAGGTTTAAAAAAGCCATTTCGCTCGCAAAAATAGTTCCTTTAAGGTTACCTTGACGAGTATATAAGTAAAACTTTCTAGATGTACTTGAAAACGGCTCACTCAGATAGGACGTTA
>JAQFYC010001367.1:0-35340 GCA_034694165.1 Tomocerus mixtus | reverse complement strand
TCTTTCAGTAACATAGTCCTCACACAAAATTTGGGAAGAGTCTGGGAAGACTAAAGAAGAGCAAGTGCCCATCACTGGCCCACACACTCAGAAAACAAGATTTCTCACTCTATTTGCATTTCTATCTAAAACTCAAAAAAATATTATTTTGTATTTGTAAATGTTTTCCATATTATTTCATATTTGTCAGCTATTAGTAACGTCTAATAAACATAAAACGTCTGTATCATTCACCGTAATTACAACGACGCTGGGAATGGCGCATACATTTGCGACACATCCTCCTTCCGAAAATCATCTTCACCGGCATTTTCAAAAGGAATGTCAAAAGGCTCTATCTCTTTAATTAGATTTGATAGGAAATGCTCATCCTTCGGTTCTTTTAATGTTGAATCCTTAACAAAATAATGCACATACATTGAATTAAGAACAGCTAACTTATTCACGTCGCTAGTCTTGCATGCAACAGAGATTTTAATAAGTATTAACAATATTTTATAGAGTGGTTTTGAGACATACCATTTCCTGAATTCTTAAAGGTAACAGGACTTGGTCTGAAATGCATACAGAACAAATGAACAAAAACCCGATCATCATCATATTATTATAATAATTTTGGCTTAATCAAAAAATCACGAAGGCCTGTGACGCCAAACAAATTAATTTTTTTAAAATTTTTATAAGGGGAACGATCCTAAAAGTATATTACATTATGCAATGTACAAGAATGGTCATCTGACTGGTATGTCAGTAGGTATTCTTAATACTGGAGCATTTACCTTTACCATCATATTATTTGACACATCTCTCATATTTTGGATATTTATCAAACAAGTGCTGCAGTCTTTCATAACCCGCAAAGTTTAAGAGTGAAATGACTAAAATGACTGAATTCTCTAGCCCTCTTTCGGCAAGTACAGTGTCCATGAGTCTTGTCGTCTTGTGGCTTATATGTATAAATGAAATAAGTGTTTTTTCCCTTTTACATAAGTTAGCCAAACTAATTGCATATTTATTCATTCTATATTTTAACGAATTTTTATATTTATGTAATAATATAATAGCTATTGAGTACATAGCAAGAATCAATAATGCAGTGGAATTAATTAGATACCATTTCAAAAACGAGCCGACTGTAAACTAACATTATGGGAATCGATAAAATTAATATTGTTAGTTGTGTTTGTTGTGGAGAAATATTGTAAATAGCTAAGATCTAATGCTTGAGATTGCGAATGATGAAAGAGGGGTTGTTGTAATTTGGAAAAAGAATGATGCTGCAGTTGGGATTGCAAATTATTTATTGGCGAGGATGTTGTAGTTGTAGGCGCCGAAAGTGATGGACAACCAGGAGCATGCTGTAAGGAAGTGAAAAGGTAAATATGCGACTTCTTATTTGCTGTTGGACATATTTGGTTGTTGTTTATATTGGGAATTAGAGAAGACTGGGAGAGATAGTCATTGCCACTTTGATGAATGGCAAGTCTCCCTGTAAGTGCGAGCCAAAACTGGTGACTCCAATAAGATGCATGGCTGTAGTCGTAAGGAGATGGCGAACAAATTGGTTCCTGATTGCCTGATGCGGAGCTTGAAGCTGGAGAAAACAAAGACATGGAACCCCAACTAGGCTGTTTCATCTGCACGGCCGAAAATTCTCTCACTTTCTCCATTTGCTGCTCCGTGTTAATACCCGAATCTAAAGAATTCATCAAAGCTGGATGTGTCAATGAGAGTGGACTTCCTTTTTTCCTTGAAATCCGTTTTTTTCTGCATGAGTTAATTATTTTTTTGCTTAGAGACATCCGTTCTAGACCATTTTCTGTTTTTGAACCAAGGGGAAAGTTTGGTGTTCCATAGATGCTGGTGCTCACACCAATTGATTCTATTTTAAGCCGAGATAACATAATTTTCTGCCGTATTGAATGCTTGTTCTGTGCTCCAACGTTGTCGGGCAATTTCACAAATCTACATTTTACATTTATTATAATTAACTTATATTCACCAAACGACATATTATCACCTTGTTTTTACCACAACTCTACCTAAAATTATGTTACTTCAGGTTAATTTGCTACTGATATCAGAGATAGACGATAATTCAAAAACAATGCAATACTAAATGGGTAAAAGTATTTGTTAAACTAGATGAATTGTGTATTAAAAGATAATAAAGAATTAAATATTAAATTGTACGTACATTTTGATTCAAACGCTAAAAATCCATTTTAGTTAATTTGGTAGCTACTTTATTAGGCAGACATGTAATAAATGCGCGGTTCCGCGGCTGCCAGCCGCGCTGTGGCGCCGCAGGCGCCACGAAAAGGGGCTCCCCTACCCATTTTTGGGCGCCGCAGGCGCCCAAAAATTTAGAAACCGCGACGAACCGTGGAAAATCGTGTGCACCGAGCGCCACAGTGGCGCCCGCCAGGGCGCCAAACCTGGCGCCGAAAAAATTTATTACATATCTGTTATTAGGTTACAGAGTTTAAACCTGAGTGAACTGTGTACGACGGTTTATGAACCGTTCTAAATGCAGTTATTAAAATGAGAGACGTTATACAATATTACAAACATTTATTGAAAATAAAAAGAGTAGTTACCTGTATACAAACTTCTGGCCCAGAACTTTTCGTATGATATTTTTCTCGTAGTAGTAACGTAATGCACGACTTAATTTATCATAGTTCATATTTGTTTTATTTTTGCGAAGTCCCCACAATTTAGCAACTCCTTCGGCGTCCAACATTTTAAATTCTCCATGGCAGGATGTCCACAAAATTAAATGCCGAAACTTATCGTCCAACAATAGTTCTAGAAGAAACTGCCAAAGTGTAATTCCACTATCCATTACATTGGCAACTGCCACGCTGTGTATGTGTTTCTAGTTATAATTTATTACCTACCCAGATATTCTTCAGATTTTCTTCGATTATATTCTAGCAATAGTAACGGTTTCATTGGCACTTGTCTGTGGACCAACCAATGTCTGGTGGATACTAGTACTAGTTAAAAATCAAGAGAAAATGTTTAGATAAAATTCATCCAGTAAGTATATGAAATGGACTATTGTAATTCTATTCCACGTTACTACGGAACAGTTTGAGAAGAGAATAATTGTGAAGCGAACTACGTAGCCTGTAGAATGGATAGTAACTTTAATGATATAGCGGAGTGTCCAGCAGAGCCTCGTCTCCAGCATCTGAGTCTTTTTATGGGCTTAATTAAAGTTAACATTATGTTTCCGTCGAGAGCCCGGAAGCTTCTTCATCAAGATAACCTTCGTTCTAGTTACCAAGCTAATCAGGCAAATCTGAACTGAACCAAACCAATCTTCAACCGTCCATCCCCTCGGAAAGAGCATTAGGAACTAACTTGTGCTATCTGTATTCACTACACATTATTTTATGTATCTACATTATGTGCACATATATAATATAAAACATGTACTATATTTGTAGTTTTGTTCATTTATACATAAATAATATTATATATTTTATATTATACATGCACAAATAAGTATAATGCAATTGCTCATAATAACAATAGTTAGTATTTACTATGCTACACACTACTTAAATATACTGAACTATTTTTTGCATTATTGCTCCTGTCAGCCAACAAATCTAAGTAGAGAGATGAACATAATAAATTTCTTCTGTCCATTATTAGTAAACAGATTATTGGGTATTACTTGTATTAGTTAGTGACTATTTCATATTCACCACCAGTCAATTTGTTCTTCACTTCTGCTTTATTACACTTTGCAAAGGAAGTTGCAATTCATTTCGCCCAATTTTACAGTAACCCTGTCCCTTATATTCCCCAGGATAGCCATAAGGTTAAAAATAAACGAATAAATCATGTTTTACTTACATATTGTTAGTAACGTTCGTTTGCTTAAACAGTCGATAGGATTAGGATTCCTATTCATCTCTATGCAGTGTCCCAATATACTATATCGTCGCTTAACATTAAAAAACTTTTCCATGGAACGAAAAAAGCCAAATCAACATTTTTCATAATGTAAAAAGGCCAAATCATATAACATGGTAAGTAAAAGATAATAGAAGCGCGGCTTCTACCCTATACTTACCCTATAATTACCATGTTTAATGCTTTGGCCTTTTTTACATTATGAAAAATGTTGATTTGGCTTTTTCGTTTCATGGAAAATGTTGTCTTGACCTTTTCTTCGTTCTATGGAAAAATTGACTTGGCCTTTTACATGTATAAGCAACGATATAATATATTATATTGTGCTCCAATGTTCAAGTAAAGAGCACCCAATTGTATTACCATTGCAACATTATGAGCAAGGAGTATATATAATTAGTAAGGAGTTAGAATTTTGGGCTACTTTCGACATACTGGTAGCATATCTTTGGTTAATTGTGTTCTGTTGTTTAACGATATATAATCTGTTAGTAAAAAATAGTAAGCGGATTTATAAATAGTAAAATAATGTGCAAATGCAAATACAAATTATGTAAACTGATATGATATTTTTGTTCTTGGATATTATGAATGGTAGAAAAGGCAAAATAAAATTTTAAATCGCTATGTCAAAAATTAAATGTTAAAACATATTGGACATGAACAGCCGTAAGAAAATAAAACATATTGTTATGCCTTTGTCTAATTTGCTTATCTGTTGAGTTCAGAATTCAGAAATTCTTATACTGTATTTAGCATTGGCCTGACCTAATCCTTTACAATAACAGCATCTCTTTGTCTTGGATCACTTACACGAGAAAGGAACATTAATATAACTACGACAATGAGTGAGACAATGGGTGTACCGAGTGCCTATTATATTATACTCTGAAAATAGCTCAAAGCTATGGAGGACAAGACAAAAGATAGAGAAAGCTGCTGTGCTGGAAAACAGAACATATACAGACATAATATGAGCATGGATTAAATTATGTGCTGATGTCAGACTATGACGAAGGCTTCGATCCACCATCAACCTTTTCAAGTGGCTTTGGTTGAGAACTGAGATTCTCACTTTGGAAGAAGTCTATGGACACGCTAATTTTGGTATCCAGTTCCTTTGCAAAACTTTCACATTTAAATTATGTATGTATTATGTATTTCCTTCTTAATTGTTTGTAAACATGCAAGAGATCTTCTCCCTATGGAAAACCCTCTGCACTTCTTAAACTATAAAAGAAAAACGTTAATTATGAGTTGGGAGACAAGCTTTACAATTTCGGATAGGATTTTTAAATTTCTCGATTTCTCGTCGCACAAGTAGTTTTCATTTAAGCCAAATTATACATATACAAATTATACAATTATACAGTTATCCCTTCAGTTAAGAAACAAACAGCACGGACAAATTTCATTGATATAACTACTTTACAGCATTGATACAATATTAAGGCAAGTCATGCTTTCTATTGTGAGCAAACCAAAAGTAGTAGACAGCGGAATGAATATAATTAGATATTTTCTAATGCAGATTTGAACTCTACTATCGAGATATTTATATTAGGAAAGTATTTTATTATAATGCTAATATTTTCATATATTAGTTTTAAATTAATTAAATAAATCTCGGCATAATACTTCGAAATACTTTGAATTATTTTCGATAAAAGGTAAATAATGTAAACATTTAACATAAACATTATCATCCCAAAATTCAACAAAAATTCGTCACATATGGTTGTGTACAAACGAGCTTTTTTTTTCAGACAGGATATTCTAATATCTACTATTATGCCTACTTTCTGTAACCTTTGTTACGGATTTACAACTGCTTTAGGTTTCTTCCACTGAAAGATTGAAAGCGGCTGTACTGTGCTATATTCGGATTTGAAGAGATATACATATTATATTCAATCTTTTATTGAAGATTGGTTCTGTCGAAATTTCCGAATTCTCAAGTGGTTTTCGAGTGGGGAGAAAAGTCGTTATCGCGTCCTCGTCTTGACGTGCAAACTGCAAAGAGAGTTTCAACGCGACCGATTCATGTGTAGCGGTCGAGACAATGTCGAGACGATCTATCGACGTCACCATTCACTTTTCTCTTTTGATTGTAGTATACACAATGTTCTATTTTATAGTAGTTCTGCTCTATCACAAAGGAGAAAGCTGTAGAAAAGCAGAGTTGTCCACATTGCCGTAGTAGGCACTTAGGTTTATCTTATTAGTATTAGGTATGTAGGAATAGGGTGACTGATTTGGACTGACATAAAAGTATCCGACTTTTATCGTTTGGGTGCCAGAGACGCAATTTTTGCAATTTCTCAACTCAGGTCGCTTAAAATAGGTTCATCACTCAAAAACAGAAAGTATATACTCACATAAATATCTACTAAATTAGAAATAAGAATACAAACTTAGTGGCACATTTATGATTTAACAATTATTAAGGAGCCTAATATTTAGGATCAGCCGACAAGTAATTGCAAAGGTTTAAGTTAGGGGGTTGCTAAGACTTTGGTTAAGTTATCGATTTGACGTCTCTATTGAGTACCCATCAAAGAGTTATAAATATACTTAGCTATTTAATACATGCCTACTTACATATCATAAATAGGAAAGTAATATATGTGCAGAATGTATATGCCTGGTATGCTCTGGTGACGCTTTATTCCTCACAAACACCGAGAACATCACTTCTTTCAAGAGGTCTTGTCAATTTTTCCCTTACTCAGCATAATATCTATCTAAACCCTCAATTCAACGGTGGAGCAGACAGATTATTCACCTTTACTCTGTCCTAAAGGCTGAATACACACGTAGTGTTTCCTATATTTACAATACAACTTGTAAAAGATGTGAAATTTTATGCTTATCATTAGTCAAGATTGTATCATACTTATTGCTTGTTATTGGACATATAAAATAAAAGTAGGGATAAGCTTCAGCAAGATGTGGAAGATGTATATTTATAGCAATGAATGAATGTAAAAATAAAATCAGTGAACTTACACAAAAGTAATACATGCTATGTTAGCACTAATCGTAAATTACTACAAACGAATGCGACTGATAATGTAGTGAATAATGCATTTTCGACACTATTTCCAATAGCAATGGAATGGAAGTTTTATTAATATTATTTATAGCAATACGAATAAGTGAATTCGAATACGAAAAGCACATATTCGATATTCGTACATGCCTTCTTTAGAGAATCGGGATTCGCTACTACAATTTTTGCAACAAGGCATCTAATTGTAGTTTTCGTTATAGCTACTGTTTATAAGACAATGCTGCTGCTAAATTATGTGGTAGATAATTATTAGCAAATCAAAAAAGGCAATATGAAATTAAATCTATGCCAATGGTAGTAAATGCAATTGTCGTTATTAACATTTCGCTCTTGGCACTGTTGGGGCGAACCTAATTGTTAATTGGGTGTAGACACTGTTTGCTGAGTGTATGTAATAATATTAATAATCAAGCCAGTTTGACAAAGAGCAGCAAAGCAAAAGTAGAAAAGCAGTATTGGTAGGTATGTATGGTTTGGTAAAGTATGGGGAGTAAAGCATATTATGACATTGTTACACAGCGAGTTTCTGCTTTACGTTCTCTGATTATTGTTGAGTGTAACATGGACCGCCATGGGCTCAAATAAATAATAAAGTCTAACAGTCCTGTCGAATCAAGTGTTTAGAGGTTTACTATTTCCTCAATTCCTACCATATAATAAGGCATACCTGTCATCTCAAATATTTATATAGGAATCTCCAGATGAAACCGTATAAATAGAATATGAGACATAGTAAATGTCAAAATGAGATCATTCTGGGTCAGATATTCAAACTAAACTAGATTGTACAGTTGTACGACATATATGTGTTTGCTGACGTATGTATAGTCAAATTGTTAATATATCCGATTACTGTGATTACGTATACGTAAAAAACGCAAAGTAAATTAATTACTCTATTTAACTATTGCTTAACCTGTTTTTATACAATTTGTATTGTAGAAGAAAATCTATCATGCAATTCGTAAAAGTAATCACAGAAACCTTATTTAACTTTTTGTCTCAGAGGAATTAACTTGTCAATTTCAACATCTACCACATCGGAGATGAATAGCGTATCTGTAGTACCCTCCCCACAAGCTAAATAAAAGAAGGTACCTACCCGTAGAAATACCAGGAGTCCCACTCACTTTTGTCAACAGTATGAAGAAGATGCGCAAAACTTTTCTCTTTTCATCTATGTTACCACTCGCTGCGGTTTTTCCCTAGATTTATTTCCACTCATCCTTATCCTACCATATATTTCAGTACATAGTTATTGCTCTAGTTGAAAAAAGACAGTTTAGTACACAGGTGAATTAACATAATCATTCTCAGTCCAGTTTTGATAGCCTTCATCTCCAGATTTCTTTTTCAGCAAATCATTTTTCACTTTAACGTTTGTTCAAGAAAGTGTTGCAAAATACCATTTTTACATCTTGGATGACTATTTGCCATTACACGCAAAGCGCTAAAGTACTAAATAGCGACAAAAATATTGGACGCACCCTGTGGGCTGCCAAAATATTTTGCAAATTTTTTGCAAATAACTAATAGTTTGCTCGTGAAAGTGTAAATTTTTTTGCGTGCAGATTTAGGCATAATGTGATCTTTATGCTCACATATACGGAGCATCAAGCTGTCATCTAAAGGTATACATGTTTTATAGAATGAACTACATGTTTGGCTCAGTTCATCTTCTCAATGTTAAGCTAAAGTGATCTAAAGCTATTGTAGGTAGGTACTAAAGATATTACAGGGAGACATAACATTTTTTCATGTAGCCCCGTGTCGTATTGTATGTGCAATGGTGAAAGTAGTTTTACATCTCAAACTATAGGAAATTATAACACCTACATTACTTACGTTGTATTATGACATGCAGTTATTATTTACTTATAAGTGTTTTTCAGTAGAATCTGTGGAAATAAGGACATGATAATGCCGTTATTGTTATAGTTATAGTCTTGAGATGAATATGAAGTAAGATGGTGTGTTGGTCATAAAAACAAGTTTGAGATATTTTGTGTGTTCTATAAATAATACAATAACATATAGTAGTACTATGTAGATTATCTGTAAAATTATTACAAAACGGAACTTCTAATTTTACCAAAGATGAAATTCAGAACCGATAGAGTCTATTATTTTCTTCTTTCTGCATTGATTTACTACAACACTACAACTGTCAAGTCTGCTGCTCAGTAAGTTTTTGAAGAATTATACCATACTTTGAATTATTAATAAGCAACATATTTTATGTCAATGTGGGGTCATAAATTGTGCAAAAGTTGTGTATTTCCGCTTCTGTTTCTACAAAGAATATTGCATTGCACCCTAATACGTAAAAAATCTAGTCTGCGTGTCCATTGCGTAGTTGCTTTTCCCTATTTTCTTATATATTTTTTTTATATTATATCAATAAATTACCACTACGAAAAAATCCTAAAATTCGTGTCATTTTCCCATTCGTCCTTACTACAAATTCTCTGTGGCTACACCTATTTAAGTAAATAATCATTAGAATTCAGGAATTAGAATTCCAGAAGTAATAAAGTTTGGTGATTGTATGTAGATTATGTACACAACTACCTACACCCCCAACAACTAAGCCTTCAGCTGTAGAAGAACCCGTCGGTGATTCCACACGGTTAGCATTTTCCGACCTAATACCCAACCCTGAAATCTATGACAAAATGCGACCTCCCAAGCGAGAAGGTGGACCTACCAAAGTTGGCTTTCATGTCACCGTCATGGGACTCGACTCAATTGACGAATATTCCATGGTATATTCCACTTTAATTATAGTCTTACACATACTAAATATATGTATATGTAAATATATGTTAAATGTCAAAGTCTCATTTACCACAAGGAATACAGACTTTCACTACTATCACCAGACATACAATCTAGGCCTATCTAAATGATTATTTTATAATATCTCTCGTAGTAAGGCAACGCAATCTATTCCCCCGTCTTCTAAGTGTAAATGATATTTATGATGTTTATGTTAAATCATGTTTCTGGTTTGATGACATTATTACATCAACACTTGTAATTATATCAGAATGATATTCTCAGTTAGTTTTCCATATATTAAACCGTCAAGCCAAATTCCTGAGACAATAAATTAAAAATGAAAACATTAACTAGTATTTGCTGATCGAAAAAGTTGCGGGGCATGCAGGATAAGTACACATGCAAACTCCAAAAACTTGGATACCGATACCGATGTAGGCACATTTTAATGATTTAAACGTTTGTATTACATTCAGACATATGCAGCAGATATATTTGCAGCTCAAAAGTGGAAAGATCACAGACTTCGCTTACCAAAAAATATGACTGCAGACTACAGGTAAATTATTGTTCAAATAACTTTCGCTATTTATTTATTTACTTTATTTTTATTCATTTGCCATATCAAGTCATTGCTTCATACAATACTATCTCCATACATTTCATCTGAAAACCCAAAATTGGTATACCCTGGTACATTATAATTATATGTAGTGGAGTTTTGGAATAACCAAATTAATCAATTCCTTATTATATGCAAATCACGATACATAATACAATTTTTTAGATATTAAGGATTTTCGAAATTATTGATAGATGGACGGCTACACCATAAGTGCTTAATGCTAGGCTGAGATTTTTTGGTTTATTATAATTAAAGTATAACTTTCTTCCGTCGTCCATTTAAAAAACTGTGCTGTATTTTGTTGGCAGACTCCTTGAAGTTTCATGGTTGCAAGAGATTTGGAGACCAGATTCCTTCTTCAAAAATGCTAAGCAAGTAACTTTCCAGACAATGACGGTGCCGAATCACTACCTATGGCTGTACAAAGATCACACCATTCTTTACATGGTCAAGTATGCCAGTTATACCTAATATATTACTGTAATGTTACATTAAGTATATACATATATATATATAATATCTGGGGTGAGAGGTGCGTTAGCGTTGTACTTAATTAAAGTACTTTTTTCTACTATTAGTAGGTATTAGGTACCTAATTAAAATCTGTTTTACTATATGACTTGAGTGTTTTGAGATATAATTTAATTACCTGTTATTCATTTTTATTAACAAATGCTTAGCTATTCAAGCTACTTACTTCAACTACTAAGTATTTATGATATATTGTTTTTAGACTAACACTTACCTTATCATGTGCCATGAACTTTGCTCTATACCCACATGATACGCAAACATGCAAACTGCAGATGGAGAGCTGTAAGAATATTTCATATATCCATTTGACATCTAGTTGCATGTCATATTAGTAACTTCAGCAATGCCAATTAATTATAATAATATAATATTTTCATAATGCATACTGTTTGTCCCTTATAATGTGAAGTATCCCACACCACTGAAGATTTAGTTTTTGAGTGGGAAGAAGATATTCCTCTAGTAGTTGAAGAGATTGAATTACCTCAATTACAACTGGTGCGGAACACCACGGAAGACTGCACTCAAGTTTACTCCACAGGTAAAGTCTTATTGTTTTAATCATTATTCATTTTCCTCTTCCACTTTTATTTGTTATCTTAGTAGTGTGTAAATGCTATACGGCAAAAACAACATGTAAATCATGCATTTCATAATTTAATAGGTAATTTCACTTGCTTGGAAGTTGTTTTTGTACTTAAGCGACGATTGGGATACTATCTGTTTCATACATATATTCCAACATGTCTCATTGTAATAATGTCGGTAAGTTGTAGTTCATTCCATGTATTTGGTGTAATTAATTAATATCTTGTTATCCGTTTATAAATGTAGATTTTAGGTAGCCAATAACAACACAATGAATTGATTTATTAGAAAATTAAAAATATTTAAGAATTTTTAATAAGTAAGTTACTCCAATGCAATTTGTATACAGTGGGTTTCATTTTGGATTCAGCCGGAGGCTGCCCCTGCGAGAGTTACACTTGGAGTCACATCTTTATTAACGTTATCAACTCAACACGCGAAGTCTCAAGCTGCCCTTCCTCCAGTGTCCTACTTGAAAGCAGTCGATCTTTTCATGTCTGCATGCACTTTGTAAGTATTTCCCTGGTAATAATTTAATGTTTCTTCGGCTCTGCATGTCATTCCCGTTTAGAGTCAAACAATGAGTGAAATCGCTTACAGTGCATTGTACAGTCTCCAAATTATTTTGCTAGATATAGGAAAGGATATAAATATAGATATAATTGATGTTCAAATCCTCCTTGGAATCAGTTTTCCACATGATATTGGAATTATTTAAAAGATTCTTAAACATTCTTGTTCAGATTTGTGTTCATGGCCTTGATGGAGTATTGTTGGGTAAATATTGTATTGGGAGACTCAATGGCCCCAAAAAATCAGCCAAGTTGCAGTAAAGATGTCAAACGCAATGACAGCATATTCAAGCTTGCCTCGAGAATGAGCTTGCGTGGATCACTTTTGGTAAGTTTGTCATGACTGGTAGTTATCTGTTGCAATTACACAGAAATGGTACCTTAAAACTGTTTAAAGTTAAAAATATAGTGCAGAATATTTTTTCGGATGTGAAAACTACAGAATCATGTTTTTAAATTTCAGGGTAGTCGTAGAGGAACGGAAGAATCTGAAGGACTAAATCCTACTGTGACATGGAATAACTCACAGGATCACAGAATGATGACTGTTCAGATCGGAGGTCAAATTAATCAATTGCCACCCCCACCTCCACCTCCAGCACCGAGACCACCTCCAGCGAATTCGAATTGTACGAACGCTGAGCGTCGAAGGAACGCTTTGGCTGTAGATCGTTTTTCTCGCATAGCATTCCCACTAACTTTTGCTGTCCTCAATTGTGCATATTGGATCAATTTTGCCGATTACCTCTAACATTTTTCTTTCCAAGGTGTAAAAATGAAGGATTTCTATCGATACTGAATATGTAATTACAGTAAATGTATTCAACTTAGTCAGTTATTAAAATTCGTGTGAATAGTTATTATAGTTTAATTATGAGGATAAATTGAATTAAGTACGTATTATCGTGGCATTAGCGAATGGTTGTGAATTATTAAAATCAGTATTACTGATAGTAAACAAAAGTTAAGCATACATTCCAAGCAAATCTAATACTACCACGTGTAAATATTACTAGTAATGTATAATGTAAACGTTATAAGTATTGTGGTTAACGGTGAGCTCTAAAAATGCTGTAAAACTAACCATAGATTATTCTAAATACTAATAAATAACTCAATGGAGTTATCTAGGAATTGCTAATACTTGAAAATAAATACCTAGTCATATTTGAAAAGCATTACATGTTTTCACAAGCAATTTATAGAATATCTTAAAAACAGGGTGCTTAAAATGCCTTTTCATAATTAACTTTTAAGCCTGCTATAAAATACATGTATGAGCTACATAAAACACGTATATAATGGTAATTATTTGCAAAGCATAATGAATAATAGAACTGGATGCAACTGGATTAGGTGATAAATACATCTCATCGTACTTTGGCTTGATTCTGTAACATGTAGTTTTGTAGGACTGAATTATTGAAATTAAAACAAAGGACAAGGTAGCATAGTTGTAATTGATAATGCTAAATTTATGTGTCATTGGAAAACGCTACAAGCGCTAAAATGCAATGGTGACATATTTTATTTAGAGTAGATTGTGCAGTATTTGGCATTGTGCAAGTACTTACCTTTAAAGGATGCTGTATGGGCTATGCCGATACTATGCTGTATGATGTAACTGATAGTAACTACTATGTAGATAAGACGTATATGGAGGCATTCTCTATTTTATAATCGTTTCTTAGCATGAATTATGTATGTATCATGTAGATTTCCATGAAAGAGATGAATTATGTAATGTTAAAAACAGTTATATTAGCAATCCATTATTTATGCAGTAAATAATACAGTGGCAAAGTTTAGGAAAATCTCAATAGTTTTTACTCTTTGCATTCAGTCAATTGTACAGTCGCTATTAATCACCGGAACATCTTTGCCTGCATCACCGCATAATTTATTAGGAAAAGATCTTACGGAATGACAATCTGTATTAAATATTTCGTACTACAAAAATGTAGCACTCTCGATTCCACTTGATAAGCATAAACATCTTTTGGCTGCACTACTTCCGTATTCACTCTATAGTTTTTAATAGCAAATACTTACTACTGTTTTACAATAATTAATATTTCGTCGACATAGCTGTACGGAACCTTATGTTAAAAGTGTTACAATTTCTAGAACATTTGAAAAACTACAGTCGGCTCCAAAATGGAGGACGGAGGGGGCGCCATGCATTTATAGCAGCTTTACCTTTGGAGGCACTTTGTTTGGTGCGCGGAAGCAAAATGTAAAAATATTTTTTAACTGAGAAGGCAATTGTTACCAATATTTTTTGAGTAATAAGTGAATTCTTACTACAAATTAAAAAATGGCCCCATTTGTGAGGTATTACTGAATATTAAACATAGGAAATTTGGGAAACAGCGGACTCTTAGAGACGATAATTCGCCTTTGAGCGATTGAAATGTTGTATTACGTTTAAGTGCTTCATTAAATTGATTTTTTGGGGAAAATAATTTCGGAAACTAACAGAAATACTAATGGAAATTACAGACACCTTACATTCATCTTTAACACAAGGTAGTACGCTACGGAGTACATCTAATTGACTTTTTAGATTACAAACGTAGACAAAATCCTTTGGTATCATCAATATAATTTAGAAATATTTTATTATAGCAAATATAAATTACTCTACTAACGGTAGATTATATCCTAATTAAATCACTATAGGAATCATAGGATTCTTCCTAATATTTATTGTACAAAACATTGCCACCTCCTTTCATATTCACCTGGGTTCGGGTATATAGGTACTTAAGTTTATATAAATTATCTTATCATATTTCATTTTATTAGTATGCATTATTGGTTGACGTTTACGTATAATATGAATAGCATGCAAACTTTAAGAAATAATCTCTGTCTATATGTAATCAACTATTCTATCTTTCTATATCGACATAATATATTGCTACTTGCTCAGCAAGTACTTATATTCATTTTTATTATATTAACAATGTCATTATTTTCATATAGCTGTTCACTGTCTTTATAAAATAGTATAACATAATTATCATCTTAGCTTCGCTACATCCTACTTAGTAATATCAGTTAAACTTACACGAAGTTTACTATACAGTATGTTGACACTTTGCTATATTGTTATTGTTAATATACCTTCACGATTGCTTAAAGCTTTTTTTGCGGAGAAAACAATAAAATAATTTTAATCAGAACTGTTCTGGAAGATAACTATTTTTGGGTTTTGACAGTCAAAATTTTTACTCGCTGATTGGAACAATTTAGCTGAGCAGAAATAGTAAATTATTACTATTTATTACTGAACTCTGTATAAAATGGAAAGATTAAGCGCTCATAATGAGTTTCACTTTGAGAATAATTGAAGTCTGTGCTCTGCACTGCTATGAGTTACTTTTTATCATAGTTATCCTAGGCACTTTGATGCACAAAACACACACGCGTCAGGTGGTTATAGTAGTTTGTTTCTCAATATCTCAAAGAAGATAGACTTGGGAAACTACAAATATATTTCAAATCAAATCACCACTTTACAATAGATAAAATTGTGTTTTGCATTTCCTAATATTTTACATAGCAACATCATCGAAATTTAGGTAATTTAAAATATCCCTATTTGGCACGAATATAAAATTTTGCAAAAGAACAATTAACAGTAGTACTCTCCTCTGAATTTATTTTGGCCAACGTTATCTAAAAGGAATCCTTATTCAAAATCAGGCTTATTGAAATATTAAAGGCAAAGAGTGATTTGCTCATAAGATCAATTTCCCAGATTTTATTGGAACTAAACATTATTATAATAGCAACCATTTGCCAAGTGCAAACGTAGTACATTATAAATTCAGAGGTAAATAAAAATTCATTCAGATGCTGGATGATGTCAACTTGTCCTGGGAACAAACTAACTATAAACCAATGAACGATTGAGATTTGTACATCAAGCTAACCATGACCATACCATGAGATACCTTTATTATGTATTGCCAGATACATTATCATTTCATCATTGCTGTCTGTCAGTATGTCAGTCAGTACGTCCAAGCTCTAACTTTCGAGTGCGTCAACTTTTTTCAATTTTGTCTTCAGTATTCGAAATAGGAGCTCAAAAGTAGCTTTGTCGTGCTTTGGGGTCAAATTGGCCCCACCCCAACGGAATTCTGGTCACGCCACTTATTTCTTGAATAGAAACATATGGCAAGGGGGAAAAAAGCTAAAAAAAGCTTGAAAGCTTGAAAAGCTATTGACGTAAGGAATTCAAATATGAATCTCAATATACCCCATACATGGGGCAAATGTGAGATTTTGTGGAAAATTAATAAATGTCTCTAATATGTCATTTAAACTATTTCATCAAAAAAACCGGTAGTTTCGTGAAAACATTTTAAAAAATTCCACTGGCAATACATAGGGAAGGGACATCCGTTGGTTGGTTTATTATATTTACTATCTGACCGTTCCGTTAGTGTACATGTTAAGCTTTTCTTATTTGGAATCTTTTCTATTTACTGAGTGCTATCAAGCCGATTATTGTTCCATTTGGCTCTTGTCTGTATAAACTACAGAAATTATTAATGCATATACGTCTAGGGTTTTAAGATTCTTTGAAGTTCCTTGAGCTTTTAAACAAAAATTAGTAGTTTCCTGCTTACACAAGTAGAGATTATTGAATGTTTCTGCCTAATAAGCATTGATAACCTTTCTATCTTGAGCCATTGGCAAGCCAGTCTTGCCGTAATTTAGTTTAAAATATTTGCAATAAACTAATCGGGCATATCTAAATTGCCACAATTTGCATAGCGTAAACAACAGAACGTAATCAGATGAAAAACGATTACTCGACACTCTGAAAAAATAATTCCACGACGGAGATTCCTAACACCTAAACACATTCGAAAACAACACATTAATTACCTTATATTAGTATACCTATACAGCATGCCAATATCGTCTGTATATCTTTGTAACAAATTTGTAAAACACAACAACAATATAAAATAATTAGCAACCAAACGCATATTGAGTATTCCTGAACTTATAGAAAACTGCATGCTGTAGTTTCTATTAACTGAATGCTAAACTAAATACTTACATTAAAATCATTTTTAAACTCAATTTTTAACCAACTATCGATAAGGGGCAATGAAGTATTATACCTTATTAAACACCGGACTTGGAAGAGTTGATCAGTACGAGTTTTTCTGGATAACTAGAATCGTATTCATTTCATGCAGTTTATATACTAGATTTAAAAATCTGTAGATGACAGCTGTCAGCTGTAGGTGGTTGCATTCCGAACAGCAGTTTTGACCTCCATTAAGCGTTAATATTTTTGTTAAATATTATATTACTTACTTTCGTTAGGACGGGGTTCTCAAAGTCAAGAAAAAGTTCTAAATAAAATACCCATAAATAATTATTTAATATAGTGTAACCACGTTATAATATACATTTTTGATTTAAAGGAAAAATTACCTTGAGAAAAGCTTTAAAATATTTGGTTGTGTTCCTAATGGCAGCGATAAATTCTAGAATTTTTTCAGGTGACATTTCTAAAGTTGGTAGATAGTGTACTTGAATATACACTATGAATTCATCACCCTGCAAATCAAAATAATATTGTATTGTTGCATACCAGGTAATGCATATTAAAAGCGTTTGGTTGGATATAAGTAATAGCTAGACTAATTGTGATTCCAGTTGGAATGTGATTTATTCATGTCGTGTGCAATACTTACCCGTTTATCGAAGATTGTTTTTAAACAGAGAGCGGTTTCGTTTAAGGCCAACACAGTTTGAGCATCAGTCAGGTCAAAAGTTGGTTTAATAGGAGCCAAAAAGCACGCCGGAACAATGTTTTTATACATAAAGTCTATAAAACCTTCTGGTCCATTGCTTCCCCACAATTCCACCAACTTTTTCAGGATGGAAAAGCAAGCTTTCTGAGCCTTTAAAAAACACAAATATGATATAGTTAATTCTTAAAATTCCAAACGTTAGCTAGTTAATAAAAGTAATGATTACCACAGGGTCCGGGAATTCTACAGATCCTTGAATTATGCTGAGCATAACCTGCTGGAGAAGTTCATTCTCTTGAACAGATAGAACTTCGGTCAGGTTATTGGTAACGATGGCAGCGATGAAATGATAATACTGCCGCTGAAGCATTTGCCGCTCTCGGACGGCTTGTAAATCATTACTCTCCAGTGGCAGAACCAAGGCATTGAAAATGCAACGCACCATTGGAGCAAACATTTGATGCAAAAACGGAGTTACTTCTTTCTGGAATACCCACGACAGCTATAATCAAAGTTTTATATCCCCGCAAGCTTTTCATACACACAAACACAAAAAACTCATACGTAAGCAATGTATAAGAAGGCAAAAACAAACCTTAAATTTTGTAATGACTTGATTAATTAGTGGAATATATTCCTGGATGCTTTTGCTATCACAGTTTCTCAAGAGGCTTTGTGATGCTGCTGGAAAATACGGCAACACGTCTACTTCGAGACACACAACCATGCGATGAAGATATTGGCGGACCGCAGACTGAAGTATAGGTAACTGATCCCCACTTGGCACCTTCAATTAGTATTACAAAGTGTTAGCGATAAAATCAAATGTTTATAATGATCAAATTGTTTAAGAGTAGTATTACATCTAACGAATGAAGAAATATTTGTAGAGCTTCCACAAAAATTGCGCTACAATTGCAATTTTTCATGTTGTTCAGACCCGAAAACGCTTTGCTAGCTCTTCCAGTAACCGAGATGGCTTGCCTTTAAAATAATATTGTTCGTTAATTACAGTACTGATTGCTCAAATTAAAAATACAGCGGTTGTTTTGCTACGTACAAGGCCATGTATAAGGAATTTTCGTAAAACTATGGTTTTAGACATATTATTTTTAAAGCTTTAACATACACGATAACTTCCGCAAGTCTCTCTAATTTTTCAGGATCCTTTTCATTTCCTAACTGCTCCGTAACAACCTTACAAGTCTCCAGTAGCGGTCCTATTGCTTGTCGCATGAGATCCCCCTTTTTCTAGAATAAGAAAAATTAGTTGAGAAAAAGTCACCAACTAAACATCTGAGGAAATCAAAGACTGGCAAAATGTGCTAACCGATGCTACACGTTCACCAGCTACGATGACCATGCCCGCGATTTCATATAAATATAACTGATCATCATTGCTTAATAAACGCTCGTTTTGGTTGTTTGCTGGAGTAACTAATTCCAGCAATGGTTGAATGCATCTAAGAATTTCTTCAGTAAGCTCAGACGTTAACATTCCCCTGTAAAATAAAGTTATTAATTCATTATGAGTCTTGAGATAACTATAACTTACCATGTGAAATATACATTGATCAAATTAAGCTAAAATTGTTTTCATACCGAACACATTTGATAAAACGACAGAAGAGGTAGGCACATCGAGACCGAATTTTCATATTGTGATGGAATACACCATTTAATTTTAGGAAAGAGGCAAGTACAGGATTAACGTATTGCGTGTGTACTTGGAAGAAATTTACATATCTGTAACCATATGAAATAGTTAATTAACCCACGAATGAAATCAATTAATTCACGATTCAAATGTTATTAAATTAGGTATATGAATGATTATTATATGATTATTTTGAATGATTACCTAACAACAATATCAAAGTATCGCAAAACTACTGCGGAATGACTATGATACTGAACATTTGACTGCATCACAGCTAATAGCATCTGCTGAACTTGAGAAGAATGATCCAGATCCAGACCAAACTGACCCCAGCCACTAGTTTTAACACCTTCTCCAAGGAAATACATAAGAGTAAGTCCAACTTCGGCATCCTTTGGTAATTAACATATAATTAGTTTTATTCAATGGCAAAGCAAACATAAGAGGATATTTAAATAAAAAAATAAAACCCATTACGTGAAAAGGAAGACTTCGCCAATTATCTAAATACAATTTCACAGTGTTTAAGACACGATTTAAAACGAACTCCATGTCTAGGGCTAGCATGTTATCCAGAACGATTTTCAGCTGTTTTCTATTAAGTTCACAAAAAAGTATTTTTAAACCAGGCAAACAACTGATATGCTAATAACAATAGTTGTGCATATATTTGTTACCTATAGCTGTCGAACATAGCTTCATCTTCCTTTGGATTGGCGAAGTCATATTCATCATCAAATTTCAATTTTTCAATCAACACATCCATCAAAGCCGAAATAAATTCCGAGTCCAATGTAGTTAGCCTCTCCTTCGATTTTAGCAGCTGTTTGAAATTATCAGAAATTAATATGGCTGCATTCACGAAAAAATAATTAATTCCAATATTAACCGTACGTGAATATAATGCCGCTCGAACTCCAGCACCGTTAACGATACATCGTCGTAATCATTAGCCATTATTTGTAGCATAAGGTTATATTGTTTATGCAAGCAAAGTTGCAGAGATTGGCAAATCTTTTTAATTTCATCATCATTTGATTTTACTAATTTCCAATAACATTCTATAAGGTTTTCGCCCATTGAGCTGCACAACTTTCCTAATTTGCATAAATATTCACAATCGTTGTCGTCCTATAAACAACATATAATATTATTAACAAATGCATCTTCGTCACAACTCAAATATTAGGGTTAATAAAATAGACGAGACTCACCACAAAGGCTTGCCACGCTCCTACATTAGTAAGTACTCCATCGAAAGATTCTACCAATTTGATTTTAACCACAGGATCCATGCCCTTGTTTATTATATCATGGATACAGTCCGCTGCCGCTTCTCGAAGTTCTACTTTCGATAGCTGCTTCACCAACACAGGCACGAAATTATCATTGGCTACCAGTCCAATATCAATCCAAAGGATATATTTTCCGATTACTTGCAAGCAAAGAACAGCTACTCTTGGATTTAGCTGTTCGAATGTTGTCTAGAAAGTACAAATATTCGTTAAAAAATCCATGAACAAGAACATTATTATAATAGATGATACATTAAAAAACCCACCAGTATTTGGTACCACGAATTAACAAGTTGTACCATGTCTTTTTCTCTCATTGTATCTTTGATCAAAGTGTTTCTCTGATGTTCCTGATTACTTCGCTCAAGAAACTGATCAGCGACCTAAAAAAATCCATGTTAGTTAAATGATCACACAAGGAGATATGAAATGTGAAGTAAATATTACAACATTTAACTAGCTTACCTCGCTGTCGATTGCCAACAGAACACGCAAATAATGATCTACAGCCGCTTCGCCAAAATGCAAAGTTGCGTGTAAATCACTAAAGAAAGTAGGCCATCGTGATGGATAATCCTGAACGAAAACTAGAGCAACAATTTGAGCCACTTTGTTCCCCAAGAAGGTACTATTGGAGGACGCTTGAGACAACTAGAGCAGAAAATGGCAACAACTTTTATTTCCAGTTCTGCTATTAAGGTATTGCTGCATTAAGTTTGATTTCGAAGTTTAATTACCTGAACCCATTGGCATAGAAATTTTCTGATGATATTTTGATGGTTCAACGACGATGAATTATATCTGACTTTGATATGATGTTCAATTACTTGGAAACAGAAAAACTGAATCTGTGCACTGGAATATTTTTGCATAGACAGTGCTTCCAAGCAAACCTGCCAGCCATAATCAGAATTTTTCAATTCGTCGAAATACGCCAAAGCCTGTTTGATAATAAAAGTCATGTATTAGTTTCGTTTATTTGATATCTGTCATTAATAAATTGCTTTCCATAAAATATAATTTAAACATACAAAAAAATGCATAATTCAAAGTATAATTTTGAAAATTAATAAATAAAACCGGTTATACCTTGGCTTGTTGGTCCGTACTGGGATTCGAAGAAACCAAGGAGGTTAAGATGTTTTCGTTCATTTTGGTCGATTTTATTCACAACATTCCATCAAACTTAACAAGAACAGTCGACAGTGAATCAGGAGACTGGTCTGGTTATCAGTTATGGAATGTTAATTACTCACTCACTTTCTGTACGCTGATTACAGATTGACAATACTTGTTAAAGTACTATTTTGGAAATCTGCAACAAATACAAAGTAATTTTTGCAACTTAGAATTCTAGGGTAACATATGATGATGTTTATACTTATAATATTGCAGCAGACTTATTAAATTTTCTTTGGCCAAACGTATTTCAGTCAACATAGAACATATACTATAAAACGATGAAACACGGTAAGTTGTGAGTTTCACTATTATTAAAATATTTGGGAAGTAGATCAATAAAATGATGAAATAAATGACTGGGGACGACTTACCTCCAAAGCCAAAAGCCTATAGTTTCTTGTCTAACCATAAGAAACAGAATTCATGTTTCATCTGGCATCATAATGTATTCCTAAATTTTACAACTGAAAAATGGCAAGTAATCACTCCAAAATTATTTTATTACAGAATATACCAAACTTGATAATTCTGTTCAGGGATTATTGTTTTTTAATTTCAACAGTTGAGTGTTGTCATTGCCAAATTCCCATCCGGCAGCATGCAACTTCTTTTTTTAAATGTTTGACAAAGCGAGCGATGATTCTACTTCCTTATCACAAGACTTGTTAATGTATCCCTTACACATACATTCTTCGTAGTAGAACACGACATACAGGTTATAGTAGTCTTGCATTTCGGATCCCGCTTCCACTTCACATTATCAACAAAACAAACTACAGTCTACATTCTCTCTAACGAATGCTTTTTGATGTCAAGACTAGAAAAGTCAGGCCATTCGCATTCCATCCATTTACCCATGCAATGAAACCAGAAGTACCAGATCTTATTTTATGCTAAACTAAAAACAAATAATTAAAATTATCTAAACTAATAGCATCCAAGCATAGAATTTCTTTTTTCAACAACCAGTCGCTTAACTACTACTCGTGTTTCTACAGACAGATCTTTACAAGCTAATTTTATTATGGGAAACTCTCTTATTATAAAATCTGCGCTACTTTTTATGTTGCCCACTGTTAGCGAATCACACATTTTTTTGTGTAAACTTTTTGGATAATTTTAAAATTAACTGAACATAAAACAATAGGCTTACATTGAACCGATACTACTAAAATTTTTAAAAATTCAGACTAGAAATTATTCAAAAATGTATTACTAGGGCAAAATTGTAGTTGTTAATCCACAACAACATCATATAAAACGGACAAGTATAATTATTAAAGAAAAGTTGGCAAAAGAGGGATTTTACTGTGTTGCATTTTGTACGTGTGTTTGTGTGTGCGTTCCTGAGTGCGTATTATTATGTTGTCTTTAAATGTGTGGAGCTGGAGATATGAGAGAATGATCTTATTATTTTCAAAAGTGGACGCCACTGCCATCTAGTTGTGTGAATGGTAAATAGATGCAGATTTTGTGTGGCTTTAGCTCACTCTGGCCTCGTGTGAATAACTTCCTCCGGTCGGTAGCAGTGGCAATAAGACAAACAGATCGTCCATTGCGATTTACTTGCTGTTGGTGAGCGAGCACGCCGAGCTGACAGAACATCTCTGCAATTGGAAGAAGGTGAGCGAGCCGCAATATTACTTCAATCTTTCGGATTTTAACTATCTTACTTTATTTAACTACTAATTGGGTTTTAATTATTACATTTTATTAATTTTCAGTGCGTTTCGTAATACGTAACGTCGTAATAATTAAGAAACTATCAACATGAAGGCCAAGGGGACGGTAAGTACTTTTTACTAACAAGCAGGCTTATTTTGTATCAATCGTATCGTATCTCCACTCTCTGTACTGCATAGGCAAAAGAGATTGCTATTTTACTACTTTCAATTCAATGTCGAAAGTGTATCGAATTTCTACACTCGGAAATACAGTTTTACAATTATTCGAAATTGAACATTCCTTTTAATTTGTAATTAATTATGATATGAATGATTCGATGAATAGTAATGCTGAATACATAGTTGATATTATGATATTATACTTCTTTAGGAAATAATGAAAAACATTTGTGCAAAGCCACAGGAAGACTATTAAATATTAACTATTTCAATTTTATTTAACAGTTAAAGCAGTATGAGGTGATTGGGCGCAAATTGCCATCGGACAAGGAAGCGAATCCGCCTCTTTATAAAATGCGAATTTTTGCTCCCGAAAGGATCGTGGCGAAATCGCGATTTTGGTATTTCCTTCGCCATCTCAGAAAATTTAAGAAAATGACTGGAGAAATTGTCTCTGTTAAGCAAGTATGTGCTCTTAATTTGTTCTTCTTTATCTTATTAATTCTTCTGGGTTATTGTGACCAGTGACCAGGTTTTAGAGTTTTTGATCGTTTGAATATATTTTTATTATGTATGTTTTCTGTTTACAGATCCCAGAGAGTTCTCCAAATCGGGTTAAAAACTTCGGTATTTGGTTGCGTTATGATTCTCGTTCTGGAACTCACAACATGTACCGCGAATATCGGGAATTAAGTGTCGCCGGAGCTGTCACTGCTTGCTATAGGGATATGGGAGCTCGTCACAGAGCTCGTGCTCACTCCATTCAGGTAAAATAGTTTAACACTTATTTTTTGCATATATTTAACTATTGTGAAAAACCAATGACCATACTAATAATTAAATATTCTTTTAATTAGATCATTCGAGTCGAAGAAGTGACTGCTAGCAAGTGTCGCCGACCCCAAATCAAGCAGTTCCACGATCCTAAGCTGCGATTCCCTCTGCCCAAACGAATTGAACAGAAGCATACTCTGCCTCGATTCTCACATGTCCGACCAAAAACATATTTTATGTAACTACTAAATCTGTTACGCCTTAATTATGTTTTTGACGTGAATCCACAAGTTCAGTAAAAAGATACTATAAAATTTGTTTTGTTCAAAGTTTTTTTTAATTTTCTTCACATGAAAACCCTTTAAAAATCATTGTTCTTCTGCGAGAGTATTTGTAAACTAAATTCATCATTCATATAAATCAATATTTAGATTTAGTTATGGTTTATTTATACTAAATAAGTATACCGTAGCATTTTAGCATATAAATATCATGTTTTAAGCTAGCATGCATTATGCAAAACAAGCGGCAGGGGTTACCAATTAATTGACGAAACCACTGAAAATTGGCAATGAGCACCACGTCATAAATACATAAATATAGTAATGCTCATTAAAAGATTCTAAAGTTCTCGTACTAATAAACAATAAGATCTGAACTTTTCTTTTTTGCATGTTAGGCAATTTAGCACCAATTATTATTTCAAATTGTGGCTTCGTCCTGGTTTCTAGAAAGGCAAGGGTTAACTAGAACAGTGTGGTAGCGGCGTAGTGTACCACTATTCGCGTTTCGGCTCAGGTGGAAGTTGGTGTTAGACTATTGCCCGTGTCACTACATTTGGCGCGGTACAATTGAAATGTTCTGAAGATGGCCACATGTTTTTCTGCCTGGCACATGCAGGTGAAATCTTTACGTTAACTCTCACGTGCGACCGTGGGAGAATTTATTAATCTCTTTCTTGGTTAGTCTTGTTGAGACGGTTAAGCTACGAGCCTACGAGCTATTTCTTGGTATATATAATAATAATCTATATAATAATCTAAACTCAAAATTGGGTCTGCTAATGTGCTAATACTAATAACTGTCATTTATTTTTATTAAAAAAAAATTCTTCAAACGTCAACTCAGTGCTCTCACTGCAATTTTCAGTCAAAGCACTACTCTTTCACCTTTTGGCAATATTTACTGCTTCACAACTTCGAAAATAGTAAAGGTAAGTTTTTTGGTTTATCTTTTATTCGTTATTATGATTTTTGATTAGTTGTTGTCAGCTGTGTACCAAAATGTTCTGACCCACCTCACGTCTGTCGCCTGACCAAAGAATGTAGAAAGAGGCGATTTTTAAACGGGATAATATGGATCATTAAAGTTAGAATGTGACATTCATAACCATTTTAAAAAAGAATTATTTCTTTACAGCTTCCAGTTGAAAACGTTTGAATACATCAATACTCAAAATGGGAAGTCTATTTAAACGATTGACACGTGGGATAAAATTCGATGACAACAGATTCGCTACGGATGCATTGAAATTGCAGGTATGGTTCATAAATATGAAAGATAACTTAAAATGTATAATGTATATCACAATGTTGTAATAGTAGGAACTTAGGAAGGAAGGAAGTTTTGTAGGGTGTTTGTAGTTGTAGGTTGTAGTGTACTGTTTTATTTTAGCATAAAAATAAAATGTACTGCTTAGTTGCAATAAACTTATAAAGCAATGGTGTATGTGGGGTTGGTGGTCGAATCCAAAATGGTAATTTGCAAACTAAAAGTGGGTAAATACACATTTACTAAATGTGCTACTGCCAGTAAATTTGCCTTTTATAATGTCATAAGTCATAGCTTTATTAGTAGTGGTGGTCATTTTATGCTAGGCATGTCAAAAATTTTATTCGACATTGTATATTTAAAGTAATTGACTTAAAAGTGGTATTGGCTTTGAAAATTGGAAGTCTTGTCAAGTTAAAAAAGTTTTAATTAAATTATTTTTAATTACATTGCATGTGTATAGTGCAACTGCAAGGCAGCATATAGGGGAAACTGAAACTGTCTAACTCGACAAAGCAGTCCCTTATAGCATAGCGAGTTCTCTTACATCCGGATCCCTTTGTGCAGTGTGCACTGCTAAATTATTGTAAACAAATGCTAGCAAAAGCTAATGCTAAATTATACACATACTGTCAAAGTTAAAACTCTACCTACAATCACTTCTATCCCTGTTGCCATTTTTGGCATACCTTTTAGGGGACAATAAAAATAGTATTAGATGTATGATATAATTAACTTGTAAACGATATTAATTCTTTACTAGTAGTAAATAACTGCTTCTTCATATTTAAATGAAGATTTTATTGTATTAGTCTCATTTTAACTAAAGCATTTGTAAAGGATGTGCAAGCTAAATGAGTTTTAATGCCACTATTATTTTTCAGATCGTACCAAATACGGCAACATTTACCAAATCAGTTGAAGAGAAGGTTGCAGTAACGAAGACTGAAACGACCTCACGTCAATCGAAAAAAAGAAAACGTGAGAAGATTGACGATGCCAGTGACCTGGATATATTTAGTTCTGGAAGCACTAGTGGGAACAAGAACGAGCCAACTGCAACTACAACTGAGGACGAGCAAATTCTTAAACCGGATGCCAAAGGCAAAAAACGAAAGGCCAAGAACTTAGAGTTGCAAAAGCACAAAGAGAAGGTCTGAAATACTGATTTGTTCATTTACTTCGTAGCAACTTTGTCGTGGACTTAATGGGAATGTGCTGCTTTACATTTTCATAATAGCGATAATAGTTAATGTGCAGACGGTAATGTCGGCAGTTGATTGTGAAAAATCTAATTGATCTTTTTTGTGCTTTCTTTGTTCTATTCCTCATAGATAAGCCACATACGAAAAGCTAGTCGAATTCATATCTGGGGAGAGGATTTGCCGGACCCAATCGAAAAATTTGAAGATACGACTGACATTCCTAATAGTATGGTATATAATATACGCAACCTGGGTATTCACATACCGTCTCCTGTTCAAATGCAAGCAATACCCATCATTTCAAGCGTAAGTATTCAATAGTTTTGGGGTGTATCGTTATGAACTAAAAGTAAAAAAGCTTGAATGGGGCTTAGTTGTTTGGCTTCTCCTTTCGCTTATCTAACAAATTAAATTTAGGCAACTGTGCAGAACTTTGTACTTTTTTAAACCAGGATAATTTCTTTTCTGTTTTATACGACTAAATTCTCGCTATCATCCTATTTTGTAAGGGATTAGGCTAAACCATATTTATTTATTTATAAGCTTGATAACCACAAAAAAATAGAATAGAAAAGCTAAACCAGCGCTAAGCCTTAGGTCCATTATCCGTAAGTTTTTCGAATTCCTGCCGTCTTACTTGACATGAAGTTCCTGTATTCTCCAGAAGAATATAAAACATCCTCGTTAACGTAGGGTTTCCGCATTCTCTCATTGTTCCACTAATTGTGAGACAGTGGTAATGGAGATGAAGATTTTATACGTAAGCACGTTGTTATGAACAGGAAAGCTGGATATTTACGTGAGTTGCATTTTGGGATTTAACTTTCAATCATAGAGCATGTAGAAAGAATCTTCTCCCGCATGTAATGTGCCAAAGCTGGTCAACAGTCAAACCATTGTTTACTCATTTATTATTAGGCATGCTGTGAGCTGCCCGTGTTTATAGTGGTATGTGGGGTAGTTAATAATAATGAAGGATTTCGTACTTTCATGGCATTAGTTTTGTATCAAATTGGTAAATAATGCTTATACCTATAGGGACGAGATCTTCTAGCCTGTGCTCCCACAGGAAGTGGGAAGACATTAGCTTTCCTGGTACCATTGATAGCAAACCTATCAAAGAACACAGAAAAAGCTGGCTTTAGAGCTGTAGTTCTCGCTCCAACCCGTGAGCTGGCCGCTCAGCTTTACAGGTTAAACTATACACATAAAAATGTACTTACATAATATTATGCTATGATCATTAAATTCAACTAACCGTTCTTTTCTTCTATATCAGGGAGTGTGTGCATCTCTCTCAGAAAACAGGACTCTCAATTGCATTACTCAATAAACAAGCTATTGCTGATCGTATATATAAAAAGGGAGCTCAGTATGGTGAGGATTATATCATACCTATAACGTTGTTAAAGTGGTGCACAAAAAAAATGAATTCTTGAGGGATTAATGTTGTTCTTATTATTTAGATATTTTGATTTCTACTCCTAATCGATTGGTTCATGGATTGAAACAAGACAGCATTAATCTAGACAAGTAAGTTTCAACTCATTACTGATTTACTGTAAATTGCTATGTTTTAATGTTTGGGTTTTAAATGGGAATACTTTGCGTTTAGGGCTGAGTACTTGATTGTCGATGAGTGCGACCACCTATTTGAAGTCGGGTTTCGCGATCAACTTGGTTATATTTACTCCGCCTGTGATTCCATTAATATTAAAAGGGCTTTCTTTAGCGCTACTTGTGCTTTCGAAGTCGAACAGTTTTGTAAGACTAATCTAAACAGCCCTATAATTCTGGCAATAGGCGCCAAGTAAGTATTTTTGCATGTAGGCTAAATAATGAGTTACAACTTTGTAAAATAAATTATTTGAGTTGTACTTTGTTCGCAGGAATTCGGCAGTTGATCTTATAAAACAAGAGTTAACGTTCACAGGAACAGAGTCAGGCAAACTGATGGAATTGCGGGACCTTGTCCAACACGTATGTGAATAATGTTCTATTTGCCAAATTAAGGAAATATTTATATTGAAGTCTTAAAATGTTTAATATTCTTGTCATATTATACTCTTCAGGGAATAGAACCGCCAATGTTAATATTTGTCCAAACCCAAGAAAGGTGCAATGAATTGTTTGCTGAGCTTACCTATATGTCAGTACCATGTGGAGTTATCCATTCTGGAAAAACGGAACCTCAAAGAGAGGCAATTGTTAATTCCTTTCGCGAAGGCAAAATTTTGATACTTATTTCAACTGCTCTGCTGGCAAGAGGAATGGACTTTCCAGCAATTAAAACAGTTCTCAATTTTGACATGCCTGTATCCCACATTCAGTATATTCACAGCATAGGGCGCACAGGAAGGGCTGGAAAAATTGGTCGAGCTATTACCTTTTTTACGGAAGACGACAAAGAAAACTTACGAAGGTATGTGCTACTACATAAATAACTCACATTTATCTTTACTGATTTTTTTAAATGAAATTCTTATTAAAAAACACATTTTTATGCAGAATTGCGCAAGTTTTGGAAAACTCAGGATTCCCCACTCCACCCTATATGTTGAAATTGAAAAAGGGCCGAAAGGACAAAAATCGGAAGTTAGCAGTGCCTGAAAGACAATCTATATCTAAAATGTCGGGATATGATTACTCTAAGAAGAAAAAGCTAATTCAGATGATTAAGCAGTCTGCTGCTAAAAACCCGGATGGATCGGGTGATACCAATAAAATGGGAAAGAAATTAAAGAATTTAGAGAGAAGGTTAGAAAAGGAGAAAAAATATCGTTCAATCGAGAAAAATGCAGTACAGAAGCGAAAATCAGCAACCAAGAAGCCGAATCCGAAGAAAAAGACTGATGAGCAAAATGGCGTTCCTAAGAAGGCTGCCGCTAAGGAAAAGGTTAAATCAAATAAAACACAAAAGCATACCAAGGCAAAAAGATCTTAACCAAACCGTGAGTGTAATAGTGCGATATATTACTGTAGTCTACTATTTATTTTTGAGAGTTAGGTATCCTGTTTGTGGTTTATATTTGTCGATTAACTTTTTTGATATTTTAGTATGTAGGTATGTAGCCTAAACTTTTAAATAATTAATTGATTTTATGTTTAATTAAATACTCTCTTATATTGCTTGTGGATTGTGAATTATAGTTAATGTGTTTTCAGTTTAATAGTGCAAATAGTACATATTGTTAATTTGTCAAGGTCGATGGCCTTTCTACTATTACAAAGCAAATATTAAAAACTGCCTTAACTCATTTAGTAAACTACTTTTCTGTTATACTAGTAGATGTTCTTTTGTTTAGCAGTTGTACCATATTTCAATGAAATGCAGATTGGTGTAGCAAGTAGTTGGAATCTTACAAAGTACGCTTGACTCTTTTTGAATGGGTCATCTAGTCTTCTTTCCTTTATTAGGCAACCTTAAACGAAACGAGTAGGCCTTATTCTACGGTGAGCTAATGGGCACGGTGTGTTTACATGACATGAGAATAGTGAAGGTTATTTGGGAAACAGGAGTGTAGTACTTATACAGTTTCATGCATTGTTATGTGGTCCTCCGTACGTTCGAGTCTTTGAGTTGAGATCCAAATCCAACTGACCGACAGTAACTTTCTATAGGGTAATTCAATAATGAGATTGTTTGCTGCATCTGAGTCGTTGTAATTTAATGCTGTAATTCACTGTGAAAGTGGTTGTTCTATCATGAGGAGCAATGGTCAACCTCAGGGAGTTAATACAATAGTCTTAAAAGGAATAGTAAACATTTTATGTTGGAAGAAGACGGAGGTAGTTAAGTTAGGTCATCTAAAATATTCTGCGTATATGTAATACAGTCACGTAATAAGGGTAATGCTTTGAAATTTGTCACGCAAGGTGGCAAACCATGCTTCGACGAATACAACCTTATTTGGATGTTTAGGGAAAACAAGTTTTTTACGGTGGTACAGGCACATACAGCAGTCTGGTTTCCCAGTGACAAATCGCCGAGATTTGTTAGCAAAACTAAGTAATAACTGTCATTAAACATTAACTGTAGTAGGGACGGGAAAGCTTAACTAGAACTCAAAGTGTTTTAGAAGACAAAAGAGATGAAGATACACTGGATGAAGTTTCGTTATATTTATTTAACCATCCTCGTGATTAAAGAGATTTATTTCAACATCTAAACGCTTTTATTCAAGCACTACTTTTACTGTACAACTTTCACCGGCATAAAACAGGTTTATAAGTATTACAGAATAATTATAAGCCACTCGTACTTCTATTAATACAAATTTATACTTACACTCTTACACTTACCCACTTGCTCGCATTTCATTTCCCATAGTATTTGTTATAGTCGCTCCATTACTCCGTATACAGGCATCAACATAGCATCCTCCTCTTCTTTCACACTCATGGAACCAGAATGCTTTTTTCTCTGTCATTGTTGAAAGTGTGCATCTTTCTTTTGCTACCATTTACTCCTGTACTGTACTGTGCCAAGGAAATGTGTTTACCAAATCGCATAAAAAATAGGCTATGGTCCATATATTATTGCCTAACGCAACACACAAATCCACAGATTTCTTGACACCCCTCCATCTATTTTCCCCATGTATGAAGTGCCCGTCTAACAATTTGCCCGTTCCCTCCGCTTAATATGCCTACGCACAAGTAATGGATGGTCCCTAGGCATATCCATAGACAGGCATCTACAAATTATATTTTTCGTTTGATATTGGAATAAATACGAATCATTATAAAGATTTTGTATAGCTAAATGGTACTACGTAGTTTGTACTCATAACCTTTATTATTGTAGCATAACGCATAACTTGTAAAGAAGCCATTGTCTTCAACGTTTACATTAAAATTAGTTTCAGTTCTACTTGCTTTGCATACACCAAAACTACCTATTTACCATTGTAAGGTAATAAATGGAAGCACATTCCAGAAATTAAGTTCTATTGTCTAAACAATTAATTATAAACACCCTGATATACAAACAAGGACATTCACATTCCTTTACAGCTAAGTAGGTACTCAAAGCTCAAAATTATATCATAGCATTTAACATTATTGTTCTATTTAAGGTATGTGCCTACATACAAATATTTACTCTGATAATATCAAGTTTTTGCAATAGTACTACTGGCTACTGACGGAGCAAAAAGGTGCATAGACGAGCTTACATTCCAAACATCAGTACATTAAATAGGTAAGTCGACAATGGAGTAACTGAGTAATTTCTCTGGAATTTTATAACATTGTCCCATTAAGTAGGCCATCATTGCTTAAAGTACCAAGACCTTCCACAGAACGCATACCATCCCTAATTGTTCCAGTTTCCTTTATGGTACTTATATAACAATTTCTTCGAAATGCAACAACTTCCTAATTCCTACCTTGACTTTTACCAGCAGAATTTATTTTTGGTTTATTTTATGTTGGTGGTTTACTATTATATATTTACCAGTTGTATTCTTATATCTTATTATTTCGGTGAGCAAGTTGTAAGTGCGTGAATGTGCGTGTGCGTCTCCTTTCTGGATTCCCAATTCCCATACTACTTTCACTTGTCAGAGATGAAATAAATGCTTATTTAGTTCACCCTTCGGCACACATCGTGTCCGTTTCTCGTGATGGACTTAAAAATTAAACTGCTAAACCTTATTTACACATACCTACAGCTACAGCTAACAGATTATTTTCTTTACCCTATTATTCTAATATTCCAGTTCTGCATATAGAGTCAATCTGTCTACCTGTCTTAAACCCTTTACCAACATCGTTAGGCCACGCGTAGGATTCGTAGTCATAATATTGCAGCATGCTAAATTCGTAGTTTCCCTTTCAGTTGATTTTCTTACGTCAGTTATGCCAACGTTGCGTTGCTTATATTATCCAGTAGTATAAAAGAATATCCAGGTCCGCCTGCATCCGTCGTCTGTCTGAAGCCTTAGACTGCGTAGCGACTTTTGTTTTGCATTATTACACAAGACTGAATGTTGAACCCGACGTTTTGTCAATATTTTGTGCATTGCTAATTGTAAGTCCGGGCCATATATTACATTGTCTACGATCCGGACTGACAGCATAGACGCAGGCACAGCTGCAATACATATTTTACATGTCCTTACCTTATTTACTTACCAAATGCTATACTGCGTCACTGCTCCATTGTTCTATTTACAGTAAATAATGATGGCATAAACCAATGTTCTAGGAATTCATAATATTTTCAATCACCTTACAGTGATGTCCCTAGAATTGTTGAAAATATTAAAAAGCTATAATAATGCACTACTTACATAATATGAGACTCTTGGCTCTAAAAGAGAGTACAATCGCAAATGTTGCCATTCTCACCAGACAACAATGTTTCCGGTGAGAATTTGTCTATGAATGGTGCGTTTTGGAGGGTCACACAATACCCGAAAACAAACGTTTGAAAAGTGAAACCAAATTCATTTTATGCTACGGGGGAGAGGTAAACGTGTTTTAAAAGTAGATTTTGGCAATGTCATTTTTTATGCCATACATCCCAAAGTTAGTTATCAAATTTAATATTATAATAAACTGATTAATATCACTATAAATGACCAGCGAAGGTATCATTTTTATTATAATTATGCGTAAAAACAGATGAAAAGTGATTTTGAAACACCGCCCCACATAATACAGTCCGTTTTTAGTCAAATCTCACATTGCCACAATAAGTTGGGGCAGTGTGAGAAAGTAAAATTTATCCTTGAATTGAAATCCGTTAACAGAATTTAAAAAGGTTGAACCTTTTAAAAGTTACATGGTATATAAAAATTATAGATGTACCCTCTGTACCCCTTGGGATGGTTCGATTTGGAAGTTGGGGCATTGGGAGAAAGTAAAATTTACCCCTGCACTGAAATCCGTTAACACAATTCAAAAAGGTTGAACGGTTTAAAAGTTACAAAGTATAATAACAATATAAATGTACCCCCTGTACTCCTTGGGGTACCCCCTGTACCCCTTGGGGTGGTCCGATTTGGACCATTGTCGAACTGCATCGAACCAGTATATCACTAAACATGTATGCCAAGTTTGGTTGAAATCTGTCCAATACTGTAGGCTCTATCATCTCCCAGACAGACGGACTGTACGAAACCATATCCAGCTTCGCTGGTAATAATATTCATTTTTATTCTACGCTATATGAGACGCTATTTTGTAGACTCAGTGTATTGTAATGCTTAACTTACGGAACTTACGAAAAAAAGTATTACCACGCACGAACAACAAGTAGGGGGAATGACTAATTTGCCCACCTCTAAATACACAGCGCCCACCAATAATAATGATAGGGCTTTATCTGGCCGGCGATGATGGTGCAATTAAGCATTAGGCATACTTAGCAAATACTAAATACTGTAAATTTTACTAAAAAATTAAAATAAATTAATACATTTTAATTAATTAATTAATTAATTTTAGTGGTTACTTGGCCAAACTTGTCGCATCCTATTTCTCAACACTATACCTTACCACACCTGTGCCGTTGGGTTTAAACTGATAGTACAACAGAGTACACATTACACACGCACACAACCAGAAAAATATTCAGCATACAAGTTTAGTTGGTACCAAACAACAAACAAGGCAGGCAAGGTTTAAAAGATGCCAAACACTTTGTGTTTTGGCAAGTGCATTGTGTGATTAGCTGTGATCTGATTGGTTAGGTTGACAGTAATACGGTGATACTTTATTATAAAGACAGATCTTAGACTTTTGGAAATATTATGTTCCTATCCTTCTCTAGAGAAAAACATTAATTCATAATTGGAACATTTTAGTGGCTAGTGGTTTACATTTTTTAATCCTCAATTTTATCTGACGGTTTTAGCCCGCCCGAGTGTGCGAGGCTGGCTTATGTAATCGCAATGTCTGTCCGTCCGTGCGTCCGTGCGTCCGCA
>JAQFYC010001366.1:0-35362 GCA_034694165.1 Tomocerus mixtus | reverse complement strand
AAACAAGGATATTTTCAAGCGCGCCAAATAAGAGGGTTGCCCACATCTCTCGTTCTTTTGCCTACTTAGTCAATATTGTCTATCTAAGCGGTTAATGTCCTAACAGAGTGGGCCGTTTTTAAGTACATCTACAAAGTTTTATTCTTTCTTTCTTCTAGGTAACCTTAATAAACACAAATTTCAGAAATAATATTTTTTATCTTGACACCTTCACTTTTGCTTCAGCAATCGGAAATTTTGTCAAAAAATTTCTTTACCTTAGAGACGGGGGTTTTAAGCATTAATACAAACATTTAGAAAATATAGTTAAGTAATTAACATAATATGTAAATTGAAGTAAGAGCTTTATAAGTATTTATGAAACATTTAAATTTATTTAATTTTCTTCCGTGTTTCGCTATTGCATGCAATTAATGAAATACAATAGCCGGTCAAGGAAGATGTGCTCAGCTTGTGATTTGCCGTAATTTTGCAAAATTTACGGTTTGGTCATTAAGTTATCCATTACTTTCAATTGAAATACTATAAAAAAAAGGTTTTATAGCCGTATCTATAAAATTGGCCAAGAAATAGAAACCGGAAGTTGAAGGTGAAAATACTTTCCAAACTGAAATTTTCGTCTACGGAAGTCGTTGATGACCTTAAAACTGAAAATATTACCATTTTCCAGAAGACTGTAGCAAATATTAATTTTATTAATTCCGTTGGAAAAAGCCACGTCAAGCTAATGTAACTGGTCTCGACAAAGAAGCCCCCGACCAAAAAGAGAAAGTTGGAAGTTACACGAAAGCTGCACCAACTGACCAGTAAGGAAAATCCAATGTCAATTAGATAAATTGCACGTAATCTAGATATGTCATATACCACTGTAGTTAACATAACTCCTAAGGATTTGCACAAAAAGGGAATGATATTACTCGAGTCTTCCTCCAAAAATGCTCTTTTCACCTCACACGTGTGTCACTATATACCCCCAACTATGCCCAAGAAGTAAATTAGAAACTGGGTAGTACACTCATTTCCAAAGAAGACATTTCTGTGAAGTCCCCAGGCACTGCACCTTTAGACGTCTTGGGTTTTGGCTACCTCAAACAGCGATTGCACCGAAAAAACGCTTCCACAATAAAAGACATTTTGGAAACTACTAAGCGAATACTGGAGTAAACTATAACGGCTGCCACAGCTCAAAAAAATTTCGATCGTGGAAACTTCGGCTATGACTTGTATCTAAAAACACAGAAAATATTAACGATATTCATTCTCATCGTCTTCACAGAATTATAGTAAGATAAAAAGCGAGTATATCATCCTTGACCTGCAGTTGTACATACTCAAATGTATCAAAGCATAATCAATATAGGAAGGTATCAGTAGATCTAAGAAGTGTGAACTATTGCATTAATAGCATGCATAAATAAGTAGGTAGATAAGTTAGGAATTAAATATTCACATTTACTTTCCTGTAGAATAGAATATAAATTCAATTAACCACATTCTAGTAGCACTAACATATCCTCCTCCAACAAAACCGCCTCCAATAAATACTTTAGAGTTCGTTTATCCTTTTGAATTAAATCTAATTTAATAATTGTTCGTTAAGTTACTTTCATACAACTCAGCTTAGTAACAAGATTGCAAAGATGCGCTCAGAAACGCCCTGAAAGAATTTATTTCTAACTCTGCTTTTAGTGAAACTAACAAAGTATCTTCTATGTTTTGCGAATGATCTCTAAAATAAAAAGCTTCAGTCTAAATGCTAATACCAAACCTCAAGCATCGTATTTATTATATCCATACCAAATAATGCATCGCAAATATAGTAAATAGATTATAGACTCACCTAACCGTATTAAAGTCATACACTCACCACTTCATACTTTTAGTTTTACCCATATTTATTCAAAGCCACATCATTTCATGAACCAAGTGGCGTATTTTTGGATTTACGGTTTAAATGGGGTGTTTTTGCATTTGTCCACTAATGACATCGGACATAAATGTGACTGGAAAAAGATTCAATAACTAATAGATGGTCATTTTAAATGTTAATTAATTAAGTTTACAGGATAAAAAAATATTTTACAAAGCAAAAGTTCCTCCACTGTAAGTTCTAGGGCCTAACCTGTTGATTGGGCACCACGCTTAGAAGGCCTATCTATAATTTAATATTTTCTCAGTCAATTGTCACTTTGATTGGAAAAGTCAAAAACACAAAAAACAAAGTCAAAAATTGGCCAATTTTTCAAATATTTTATTTTTCCCCGACTACAAATATTATTTTCCGTCAATTACAAAACCATTGATAGAAATTCCTTTAGTGGTCTTCCCCCAAATATGAAAACAATCGTAATTACCCCAACTATGATATTGCGATTTTGAAAAATATTGAAAACTTAAAAATTGACAATTTAATTCTCCGATAGCCTTCATATTCAATGGGAAGTTATAAATTTCTATATCAAAATTAGCTACTAACTAGTTAACATTGTTACTTCGTAGACAGTTCACTGATGGTTAATTTGAAAAAATAAGTATTCTCTGGAGAAGATGAATAATTTTTAAAATTGAAACAGATTTATCCATTGTGGTTGTGCCCGTTTAAATTGACAAACAGATTTAGAAATAAGATGCATCTATCCGAAGCAAAAACTGCTTCAGAAACTACGTTTACGCACGTTAGCATTTTTCTAACAAATATTTTACAAAATTTAATTTATAACCTATCAGCTAATTTACCATGGAAATAGAAAGTTGGTTCATTTTGAATAATTACATTTCCTACTACCATATACCGTCGTAAATACTATCCATAATAAATAAGCAACCTATAATATAATCTATGTTGCAAAATGCATTTATATATTATGTAAATGAATGACAACGTTTATTATAGGCGTACCTACTATTCTTTTAATATCTACCAAATGCATTGGGCACCAATATGTACAGTATGCGGAGTATTCAATTAATATAATCTGTTACACATCTAGTGACTAAACTCCTACGTTTTAATTGCTTATCAAGTTGCATTCGCGAAATCGTACGTTTTTGCGCCGACGGGCTATGACCTTGTTATAACATAAAAGTACAGTAATAAGGTATCCGGAAGTCAGTGTTCAGGGCCATACTGCTCGACCGATTACTCACCCCTCCACGATACCGATTTGTGTTTTGATTACATTATTGATGTTGTCTATATCTGGAAGTTCTTGTGTTCAAACCTGACGTTGTTCCGTTTGACAATAAACTTTTCCGTGTTCACGGCCGCTTCAAAGGCTCCTCCAAGGGGGATTGGCATCCTGTTTAACGATTGCAATTATTATGTATTATTACTTATTTTTATGTCCTTCCGACCACGACCCTCTACGATGCCATATGCTTTTTTTTAAATTGCTATTTGCGTTATGAGTGTTATGTCGAAAAGACAGCTTGTGCATATTTTTTACGATTTTAATTATTCTCCTGATTATTAAAGGCTACAATCTATCTATCAGTTTTCATTATGTATACTCAGTAAAATATTACAACATTTAATATTTTAATAAGTGACCCCTAACAGGATTATCCAGCTTTCTAATTCTTTATAAGGCTACCAGTTGCGTTTTTAGTTTTAATTTATATCTCATATTGCGATTTCAATTTTCTGGCTTTTCAACTTTTGATAAATCAATTTGGCTACTTCTACCTGAGTTTAACTTCAAGGTTAAACCGTTTTATGTTCTTCGAATGTCCTGGCCTTAATTCGGCGTACACACAATGCAATTTCCCCCATAAAAAACATTTAAACTGACATGGATGCAAAAATTATATTTCCTGTTTTACAATTTGTCGTCTCTACTGTCACTTAAGGGCTACCTTCAGGAGATGATGCATTATCCTAACTATCCATTTTTCTATATTACTTTCCAGCTGACGATCTCTTTTTGAACAAATGCAATCATAATACACGGTTGAAATTATGCATAGGGGCCTACAATAATCGGACAATGGTAATTTCGCTAGGTACAGCCGCTACAGAATATAATTTATTCTATAGATTAAGATACGAGGGTTAATCAGACAATTTATAAAACATAGAGAAATTATTGTTTGCTAATTATACTACACATTATTTGATTCCCATTTTCATTACTTTACTACACTAACAGCAACTTATAGTAACGGTTGCCACCGTTTGTTATTTAAATACTTATCCACTTAACCAATATTTTTCATTGGTATGCAATTCTTCAACTTTTAAGTATTAATTAGTAACATGGGTTACAAAATCAAGAGTTCCGTGAGGAAAATGGAAATTTTATACCTACCCATACGCTTCAAAGGCAATTCAGGCAAACAGTAAATAAAACATTCGATATCAAACCTTAGTTGTTAGTGTATTGATTTCCTCCAATTTTTTCGGTTCTGCACTTGCACTCAATCCGGCGACGGCACTCACTATTGTTTTTCCTTGCTGTATTTCTCTTCACGGCTAATTCTATAATTTATATTTCACTCGTCTCTAACAGTGCCAATTGCAGCATAATGCATCTTTGCATTCCGCAACGGCCTTTCCAACAAGCCAATTATGACCCGATGCTTGTCTTTTCCCCAACGGTCTTTCTTTTCCGTCTCCCTTTCTCTATCCAATATTAGGCTACGGACAACAGACTGACTTGGCTTGGCTTTTATTTTAGTAACGGCCGTCCCTACGTCCCTCCTCATAATCAGGTAGGTTAACACTGGGCTTATTGTGGGACTCGGTAAGACTCCGACAAGACAAGATCCAGAAAGAGGAAAGTATATTAACTCAGTCCTGGATCCTGTCTAGGGGAGTCTGCCGTTGTGTCTGGTCCTGTAACATGCTTAAGTAAATAAACGAATCTGAATCTAACTAAAGATATCCCTCTCACACAGCTAACTCATTTACCATAAGAATATTGGTAACATTGGTAACCTAACCTAACCATACCCCGCATCTCCACCAATATATACATATATACATACGTAAATATAATTAATATGGGGGGGGGGGGTGGTCACACCTCCTCCAAAGGGTCGTCGGCCCAGAACTCACGCTCCTGAGCATCTATCTCGCCTGCGGCAGCAGCCATACTCCCGGCGGCCAGGCAGATTGGAACCTGGGGATTGTATCCCCGGTCCACCTTCTTGCGGCGGAGACTCCACCACAAGTTGCCCCCCACAGCTACTGCTGCAGCCAACACCCCTACCACCGCACCGGCAATCAGGCCGACCTCGGTTCCTATAATAGGGATATTATTTATTATTATTATTATTATTAATATATAAACTAATTAGAGAGGGACTGTGATTAGGGGGGACTTACCCTCGGCCGGTGAAATTCCGATCCAACTCTCAAAAGTGGAACTCTCGAAAGTGTCCTCTGTCTTGCCGATGGAAGGCCTTCCGGACACTCTAGTCTGCCCCGGGAGAAGAAATCTTCTCCGCGGGGGGATTTCGGCATACCGGATGCCTCAAACCACGAGCAAAGCTGGTTAAGGCAATCTCCACAGGCTTTAAAAAACCACAAGCTGTAATAATAATAAATATTATTAATTACTAGAAATAGAAAGACAAGACAAGACAAAGACTTACCCGACATTTTGACACTTGACACTGGACTGAAGTGGATTGAACTGAGTGGACTGGACTGAAGTGAACTGAATTGAGTGGACTGGACTGAAGTGAACTGAATTGAGTGGACTGGACTGAAGTGAACTGAATTGGGTGGACTGGACTGAAGTGAACTGAATTGAGTGGACTGGACTGAAGTGAACTGAATTGGGTGGACTGGACTGAAGGGAACTGAATTGAGTGGACTCGACTGAAGTGAACTGAATTGAGTGGACTGGACTGAAGTGGACTTCTGACTGACTGACATAACGTTCGCTACTGTAGCCCTACCAAACGCACTGCGTTCCCTTGCGGCTACAAATAGAAATCACTATTATACTTCCCCTTGCTTGCATATATTACATTCATTACTTGCTTAACTACTGATACTACACGCTACAAACAATGCTCCTACTGAAAATGACAAAAATTGGTCCTCCGCTTCTGTCATTTTGATAGTCGAACAAAAATCAGCGGTATGATGAACAATTTATATCGTAAATAATAGTATACATTTTATACTATGAAATGCATTTTGCTGCATCTGTATAATAGATTAATAACTATAGCATTCCATTATTGCTTTGGTTATTATCATGTGTTTAAATCATTATTCGGCACAAAAATTTACTGAGAGCGATACAAGAAATAGATTAAGAGACCTTGGAATCAATACACACAATACATCCAAGTTGTATTTAGTAATATAAACTTTGAAATACGAAAGCATGAAGAATACATTTCATAATTTCAGGATCACAGGCGTGGATTTTAGCAATCCACTCTTCCCTCTCAGACACCCTATTTCCAATGTAAATTCAAAATTTTGATTTCGCCATTGAATTCTGCATGTTTGAATTAGTGTGTGTGCAAACTGATTTGCTTTTAATATAGTAATGCAGCATGTAGTAATATAGTATATACCTATACGCAAAATGTGTTATGTACCTATCCATTACCTACGCACTTATATTGTACCTATTATGTGGAATATTTGAAGAGATGATTAAAATAATCTATTTGTATTCTCGTAATTTACAAAGTAGCTACAGTTGTAAAATTGAATGTAGTTAGTACTATAATATAACTATATTGTATAGTTACTATACCTACGTACTGTGCATCAAACCATAGCTATTCTACTTGTTTATGTGCTTGTATGACAAAGGAGTTTGGTTGAGTTTGAATGGAATGGAGTTAAGACGATATATTGAATTAGGATTCTGACTGAAACGACTCAGATGAGACGAAAGATTTCCCACTTTCTCAGTACAGTTATAAATCAATTTTCACGGTCACTTCTGTCCATGACCTGTTAACTATTTACATTCTATGTACATCGTATGAAATAAGATAGATTTGTATTGTGCCCATTTTGTAAAATATTTAAAAAGTTTACAACAATGACAAAGTGTAATTGCATTGAAAGCATTTTTCATTGTCATAAGGACATTAAAGTTATCTGTCTAATTTAATGAACCGAGCCAGCGTATGATTTTCCTTTATTGTTCGGTTTTACACCCAACAGACTAATTCTTCCTATATGCACACATACATACATATCATAAATGTACTTAACTTTTCATTTGTAGTATACATTTATCTAGCATATGTAATAAAAACAACCTTCCGATCTTCTTGAATGGAGAAGGTTACATAATATAGTATAGCAAAGGATTTCCTTTATTGTTTTGCCAACGCACTCATTCTTCCTATATGCATACATACATATCATAAAAGGCACTTAACTTTAGATTGTGTAATATTGTATACAATGTTTGCTACCTATAACATTCGATATATAATAAACAGATATATGACCGACAAAGCCATGAACCAAAAGTTTATGTATAAAACCTCCAGAATTTAAGTTTAGAGAAAAACATCCTGTTTGGAATTGACTGGGTCAGTATCGACCAATTACTTATGCCTATGTACATGTACATGAACACATACACACATTGTCGCACCTACATAAAACAAAGAAAGAACTTAAAGACACTTGCAGTACTTTAGACGCCGGTACAGTGCTATTATATTTTTTATATCATATACGCTATCCAACTATCAAAACTGTTCACTGAAAACTGTCATATGTATTCCATCGCTACAAAAAAGCAGTTGCCTGATTCTTTTCCTCAAGTTGGGAAACCTAAATTCAGTTTTTAAATTTTCAAAATTCATTTCGTTGCAAGTGGTTACATGTTTTTAGGGACGTTATTAACTATAACTAACCTTAACTAAACTTATACATACTCAAAGTTCGGACAGCGCCACGTTTGTGATTATGGAAATCGAAAGGTAATGTCACATTTTTCAATATCCTTAAACTATTCCATTTTATTCTATTTCTTTCTTTTTAATGTTTTTTAATTTTATTTAACTATTCTTATTTCTTTTTTTTTACATAAAACGGTACTTTTACTATTTCTTTCAAAAGTATATTCAAAAGAAAAACTGTAATGTCAGTTAGTTTTTAGTTAGTAGTGTCTATCAGTTATTACATCCAAAAGAAACTCTTAGAAAGATTTACAATTTTATTTGGATTTACTTTTGAGCATCCTCTCTTAAATCACCTTTTCATGATCCGGCAGGCAACAGTATTTGACGTTAGTAACTGAAAAGTGGCGTGTCAGCAGGAGCAACTGAATTGATTTGATTCATTCAAAGGGCAACTTACAGACTAAATAGGATAACAAGTCATATACAACTGCTGATTTAAAAAAAACCCTAATATTTTTTGGATGGTTTTGACATGTTTTGGAGATCTCGCGTGTATTTGAAAAACGGAAATGGCAAATGAACTTAACTTTAATAATGAACGGAGAATCAGACTCCAAATTAAATATCGATTTGATCGCTTGTTTGATTCGTTGATGTTTGGCTTCGGTCGTTCTTTCGTTTCTCTCCAGCAACCTACTGCCGGACATTCTTGCCAAGCCGACTATTTTTGGCTTTATACATGGGACTTTTGTATAGGTATTAATTCCTTATACCTATAAGGACAGATGTTCCCGTCCAATTTACCACCACGTCTGTTGTCCTTTTTACATACTCAACTTTCTCTACAGCAGCAACATGCCTTAAACCACTTATATTATTAATTTTTATATAATCAATACGACTACCGTTTGCTCTCAATATTTCCTATTCCCAGTTCATTGATTCACTTACATTCAGATGACTCCTCCACCATGTTTTTTTTTAGATATTATCGACGATGGACTTTTCTATTTATTTACCAATTCTACTTCCGCTAGGCTGGTTGGTCCTACTCTTATAAATCTAACTTGTAGCATCTAACTGTCAAATTTACCAATATTTTACCTACTTTTCAGTCGCTGCCTTTAGATAGCATTTACGCATTAGGAGATGCGCCAATTTTGCCTATTATCATCATATAGCGGCTTCAAATCCAACGGTTATGGTTCTTTAATTGCCTGACGATTATTCATAGTTTAATCCATTCCTCCCGTCCGTTACGCTTATGACCACTTTTACTCTAGACTGGACCTTTTACCGACCATATACTCTATAATTTATACTAGAATACTCCTCTCACTGCTTTTTTCGATATTCGCCTTTGCATTACAGCTGTTACGCTGGTTTACAGATCTCCTCCTTTTTTCGAAGGTGAAGGTAGGAGGATATGATAATTGTAATATTTATTACAATCAATTAGTATATAATAAAAAAACAATACTTGTATGGGATAATTGTGCCCCCAGTTTGTAAATCTGCTTTAAGCGTCTAGAGATATGCTAGAGGTTAATTTAAGTAAAAGGGGGAGGTAATGTGGAGTATTTGTCCACACTCCTCCACATTGTGTGTTTATGTGTGTGAGATGTACGAGAATGCGTGTAAAGTCGACACACAAAAGTAGAGTCGACTGTGCAGCCTCAGACTGGACAGGATTCCCGAAAAGAGGAGTATAACTACACAGACGGGAAGCTTGTCGAGTGGAGTCTGCCGTTGTGTCTCGTACTGTAACTGCTTCAAGAAATAAAGATCTCAAATCTGACTTTCCCTCTCACAGCCGAATCCTCATTCATTTACCATCGAAATATTGGTATCAAAATAATCCACAGCTTCGGAAAGTATTGACCGTAGTTGGTCATCAGAAAGCATTGCTACTTCATCTTCGGACAGTATAGACGATAGTTCATCACTAGAAGCTACTTTATCATCCTCTGCGACTTCGACAATTTCTTCTAAATCCATTTCACTACTATCAGAAAGATGTATAAAAGGCCTTTCAATATTCCAGTATAAATTTTAAAGAAAAATACAAATTTCAAAACAGACACAATCAATAATATAACCTAATTTATTGAAATGATGGTTTGAATTTAGGTATCACCACTCCCAATATATTTAGGACCATTTTTTTGGAAATTAGCTTAACTTGTATAGATAAGTAGTAGGTATATACGCATCGAATCCTACAGAGTTGTACACTATTCACCACTTCGATTAGATATGATTCTAAGGAGAGGGATGTGTAATGTTATCTACCAATACGTAATAGTCTTATATATTACACATAGGTCGGCATTTATACTCCACACTTAATTACTCTTTCAGGCAGACATTATATTAAGGCAAGACTTTTTGTAATACTTTGTAGTACCTACTATTATGATGATGAGTGTGAATTTACGCCTTACATCCTGGCATTACTTTGGAAACTATTATCCATTTCATTAGACTAGACATTTAATAAGACGGGGACAGGATGACGGGAAGTAAACGTTGACTTGCATGCTTACGAATGCATCATGTTATCTACTAATTTATTGATTTGGTATTTGTATATGTACGGCTACGACTAGTTATATATAAATATGTAAGGCTCAAGTGTGTGTACTTTAACTTTTAAACTTTTACAGATTACTATCATATTAAAGTAATGTGATGTAGTGAATTTTCTTTCTATTGTGAATAAAGCGACGATGAATGCATTTATAAACATCTTATTAAGACTTACTCAACACTAACGCTTACTTTACTTATATTATATGAGCTGGAATAAGTGAACAATGACGGACGATGCATAGGTAGATGCTTTACTCAAGATTTTAATTAAAAGCTATATTTGGAAATACAGAATAATCAAAATCAAACAAATTCACCGCTCATAATTAGATGCCCGCATCAATGTTACAATAATACAGTTACAAGACAAGTTATGTGTAGACATTTTTAATCAAAGCAAAGCAGTACACAAATCTATATTAGATATAATTCATCAGATTCTATTGCTGAATAGTGGATTCACTCTTTCATTACTTTTCGTATGAATACTTTATTGTTATAATGAGCCACATATGATAGGTGCAAAGGATCAAAACTTCAGCAGTCAGTTTCATTGTTTGCACGTAAAAGTTTGGAAAAATGGCGAAGGTGACTATGGCACAAAATAATGGATACCACAGAAAGTATACAGAGAGGTCGACGATACGATCAATTCTTCCCTGTAAAAATATAACAATATTTTCTAAAACATTGAATGTCTTTCCATGTGAACTTTTTATATTCTTTAGCAGTTTACCCTTACCATTTGAAAACTTATAAAATACAGAAAGACGGAAACGAGCTGCACCGTTTGCAAACTAATGGCTAACATCAGGGGCACAAAGGGGACTGAAGGCATTCAATTAATTATATTAGATAAATTATTTTTCTTAGGAGATTTAATAAAATTATTGTTAAAAGTGGTATACTGACTGGATGCGTCGTAGCTAGTCTCCAAGTCTTTCTTGGCGGCCAAAGGAGGTGAGCTGTTGGTCAGCTCCCATGTATTCACATCGTATACAAGCTCGAAAACGGTGTGATATAGGGCAGTCAGTGCAAAAACCTTAAAGATGTTTTTTTACAATTATTCGGTTAGGTACTACTAGAATCACACGAAAAAAATATAAAGACTTTAATAATAAAAATAGCAAGAATTTAGATTAATTAATTTATGTCAATGTACTTTTGCGTGAATGCTAGCAATTTTTAGTTAAACAAGTACCAGAGCCACTGACGATAGCCATGGCTGCATTTTAATCAACGTTGGAGATGGCTTGACAACAGTTTCGTTTCCCCCCTCATCCTCTTCGCTTATTTCCAGCAAAATATTCATCAAGAATTCTTGTTTTATATCCTGATTTAAGAATTTGTTGGTCTGTATATTCAAGTTATTGTGGTTATTGTTATGCTCGGGTTTTCCAGGTTCGGATAGGTTATTCCTCTTAAAATACATTTTTCCTTCCCTACGGGCCAAAAAATAGTGAAGCACCGGTAAAGACATTTTTATTAGTGACCTGCAACTGGACTGAAAATAAGCTTACACATAAGTTAAAGTGAGGGTCGTCAACCTTTGGATAAAGTGAATTATTAAAGTAAAACAGATATTATCGTAACGAATGATATTGTCTACTTCAAGAGTTCAATACCTTTTGTTCTTTAAAGCCGTTGACTGCCTAATAGCGAGTTTGCGAAAACAACTTTACGAAACGCTAATTTGAGTAGGTACATTTAAACAATGGGTAGGCATTTATAGGTTTTTTTTATTTAATTGGAATTCCTAACGTATTTATTAATATATCCCATTTCATATTAATATATTTTAATTGTAGAAACAATAAGAAATAAAAAATGAGTAATAGGCACATTATAATAAAATCTTTTGCAACTTATTATGTTAGTCACAATTAATAAGCATAATGCTTCTCACAAAAATGTCCCATTAGCAAAAAATTACGAAAGTCGTGAGTTCGACTGTTACATATTTGAAAATTTCAAATGCTAATTTAAGCAAATTCACGAGAAAGCAAGCGTTTAACGTTTGAATTACCTCAATGCGCAGCCTCTCTATTGATTTGTTTAAAACTAATGGCATAATGATAACAGTACAAAATAATTAAATTGACTTAATTAGTTTACTCTTCCTGGTTCACATTTAGTGTTAGCAGAATGACCTCTGGAATGGATTCGTTGGCAGTTTTATATTTATATGATATATGCATATCTGACAACTATTTTTGCATTTCACACTTATGGCATTTTTCTATTCTATTAGAAGGATAAATATAGAAATGCTATGTAAAAATGTTACCTTTGTTACTGAGACCTTCAGAACTGAATGATTACTTGTATTTCACTTGCAATAGGGATAAAAAGAACACAGTTGTATTATGTATATGAAAATATAAGACTTGGAATGCAAGACTTGCTCTGCTAATCTTTACGAATGCGAAGAAGCTGTCCTGGATGAATTTGAACTAATTTGATAATAATATGCGCTTTACTACTTTGCTTACCCAATTTCTAAAACATTTCTACAACTTTTCCTTAATGAGCTATTGTTTATGGCTTTCACAAAATGATTTTCACTAATATATACTCAAATTTCTAATTTTTTTACTGTCACAGCTATAAAGTTTGATTGTTCTTTTATGTAGTATGTACTTAAAATGATACAGTAAAAACAAAATAAAATAATCTGCATTAACTGTTGATGCTCATTTCTTTTTTAAGTGATGATACTATGAAATATGTACTGCAAAAAAGAACGTGCACGTAAATTAAATGGAAATAAGATGCAAAATATATTTCATGGAGTGCTAAATTTTAAAATACAGCAGAATTAGCATAATCGACGGTTATTTTGGGGAAAGCAAAAACAAAGTACGCTATATACGTGCTACTATTCTACCATGAATTATAATAAATTACATAAAACATGATTACTGATGTAAAGTGTCAATCAAATCAATACCATGAAAGAGGCAATTTACAGTTGAACGTGTAACCAAGAATTACTTACAATTGTTGGGTAATTAGAGTAAATATTAATATCTAAAGGCTTCATTAGTGGAGGCGGAGGCCGCATCCTATTTTTTATCTCGCAATCGTATAGGAAGTGCTTCCGCAAAGAGGATAAGGAATGACGCGAGATACCCAGAAAGAAAAATTTTCAGTAAATGTATTATATGATCAATAAATCGGAGCTGTAAAGGGGTCAAATAAAATATAGATACCGTTCTTTTACGATTAAATATTAATGAAAGGCCAAAAAATTGCTTTCGTAATATTAATTTAGTCTATATTTCTATGAATGTATACAATATTATGTAACATCGGTTAGTGTTTGATTATGTTTGATACTGGAATTTAATAATACAAATATGAAATGACAATTAAGGCCCACACACTTATTACCCAGACCAGATAAAATGGAGCAATTGCGTAGACGTCGCCCGAGAAACATCCAACATTTATCAGATTTTGATTACAAAAAAGAAATGTCAATATTAGAAGAATTATTTTCTATTGCCAAATCATTAGAAATACAGATTATTGTTATAAGGTTTTTAAGGAATTCTGCTGCGTGTTTCATACAAATATTTCTTTATAGCCTTGAGGGTGGGAGGGAGTGATAGTTTTTCTGGTTTGTGTCGCATATACTACGTGACAGAAATATTTTGTATAGGTAAGCAACTTCTCCTTTATGTACGAGTATGTGAAAGGTTTTACATTACAGTCTTACCACTCCATTGTTTTGTTTTCCCCGAAATCAAATTTATTTTCCCTGCTGTATTGGATTTCGTGAGATGGTGTGATTTGATATCATGTGGAATTGTTCTAGGTCTAGGAATCAAATTAATTGAGAATTAATTTACGTTGCTACTTCTCTGCAACTGTAATAATAGTCTGCGATGACTTTATTCTTTGCGAATGGAATATCTTTGCTTGGGTTTAAATTGATATTTAATTGGAACTCAGCAGGGTCCTCAGATCGCGTATAAAATGAAAAGCTTTCTTCAGATTTTCTCTACTTTCCTTTACTTGATAGTTCAGCTCAAATCAGTCTGGCTTGCAAAAATTTTTGTAGGAAGATTTTTTAACCGTTCTGAAGTGCATAATTATAAATATGGGTGACAATTGCAAATTTTTTCAATTTGTTTTGCAAGTAGTGCTGATTACGGGTGGATTGAACTCTGAAATCATGGTTGTCACAGGATCCGGAGTTTCTGATACCTCATCCTACAACTTCTTTGCAAATCATCGTCCCAGGTTTAAAATTCCTAAAGGAAACTTATCGTAAGTTAATTCTAATTCTAATTTAAGCATTTCTGTAAGTTCTGGTTCATAATAATGATACGTTATAAATAAATACAGCGCGTAAGATTTTTATTTATTTAAATTTTAGTTACTATCGACGTCCTCAATGGGAAATAAATTATTTCATGAGATATGGAACTTTCCCATTCTATGCAACTTCATCTCCATTTCTTAATAGGACTGAATTTTGGAACAAGCTGCGTGCAATCAAAGAGAATTTGGATAGAGATTCTTCAGGTGTCGAAGACAGTTCGGAGGCTGCACAGATTTACAACAGTGAAAACCCACCATCAGCTCTATTTGTCCCAATTTCTGGGGAAGAGGCAAAATCGACCCCTTTGGGAAGCATGTATTATCCAGGAACGGTTTTGGCGTCGCCATACATCGATGAAAATGTAAGGGCGCTCAAAAGATCAACTCCCAAAAAGAATAAGATAGGTAAACAAAAGAATATTTTCGTACAACTTTTTGTATTTTTCAATCTTGCAAATTTATTTCTAAATTCAATAAAAATTACATCAAAGTTTGTTTTCATGCATTTGAACTTGTAGTAGGCGATTTTGGTATGCGACAACGTTTACTTTCGGACAATGCTCGACCTCCTGTAGTTTATTTGGAAGGAGACAATGAGCCTACTCAAGACCGAAATGGAGTCGCTGCCGAAATGACAATCGAGAGGAAGGTCGGCAGAAGATTTCAGACTCAAGGATGGAAGTAATCCTACCTCTTCAAATGAAAAAGTGTCAGTAGTCGTGATTGTACCTACGTGCAACGTAAGTAGTGAACAGTAATTAAGAAAGTGGAAAATATATTAGCGTTCTATGTTAATAAAAGTCTAAAAATGCAAATACCAATTGTACAGGTAATTGCACCATATTATGCTCCAGTTTTGATCATTTACTACTTCCTAATATTATCGTTACATAAATCTGCCGCAATGCTTAATAACTATATTTTATTTAGTTCATTGGGGTTATGTGCACTGAATTAAGAGGGATGTGAAGTTGGAAGCTGATATGATAATGTATGAAATGTATAACATGTAAAAAAGCTGAACATTATGATACTGTGAATAAAATGTTGAAAAAGTGTAACAATCGAATTTCATCTCATTTTACATCGAAAAATGCGAAAAATCAGATATTTATTGAATTTTGAGCTCCTAAATATCCGGATGATGAAATAGTACTTCAATACCTGCAAGAATCTGTGTCTTTTATGAAAAATTAACGAAATTGCAGATTTTGTCAGTAGTCAATTAAGTAGATCATTATGCGATATTTACGAATATGGTTTTAATGCGAATAAAAATATCGTGTAGTGTAACAATATTACATTCTTTATTATGATAACCATCTGTTTAGCACAGCACTTCGCTACAAGATTGATAACTACCGGGTAACCCATTGCATTCATTGGAAAAATTGAGCTAAATAAACTATAGTTGAAAATATAAATCAACTGCAGACGAGTGAGCTTTGAACCGTCACTAAAAAGCACACTCTACATTAATGGACTACCAAAGTAACACAAGGATACAGAATATACAGACACATTAATGGAGAACATATAGAAATGGATAAGTATTATAATACGACCGGGTTATTACATAATATGTTCATTATAAGCTTTTAATGGTTTTACGTTTCATGAATACACATTATTATGTATATGGCAGGAAATGCTATTAGTACAGGGGCACAATAATATCCTAAATGATATAGCGATTCATATCGTAACACAATAGTAAAAACATACACTTACATAAAATACAATTATAATTTCAATTGCTTTAAATAACGTTTGATTCTAAATTCCCAACAAACATTGCTAGAAATTAAATTCCTAAATGCAATAATAGATTTCTTAGAGTGTCTTATGCCGATAAATAACCAAAGATCTTTGATACAATATGTATATTGTGTAAACATTAAAGCTTTTTAATTGTCAATTGCACAAAATGAATTATATTTTCGGCTCGCTACTGTTTCAAAACAATGTAAATTTTTTTTTCAAAGAAATTTCATCTAAAAAATATATTATAGATTGATGCAAAGATTTATATTTTGCGTATGTGTTATTAGTATGCATGAACAAAGAGCACAAATAATTAAGTAAGTAGGTGTGAAATATTGGGTAAACTAAAGGTAAAATGTTTATTCACTTCTTTTTGCAATCACTCTTGCAGCTTGCACTTGTCATTAAGTAACAATTAATTTATCCAAAACTGAATTCAAAAAACATTTAATGGCAAACCAAACAGCTCCATAATAATATTCATAATCATAACATAATACCTTTCCAACATTATACAAATTACATACATTACTTATATATATATGATGGGGAGTCACTCACAAACAAAAATATTAATAAATGGAACTGTGAAAGTCATCATAAGTAGTAGATATATTCAAAATTATTATGTCATAATAAATATTCTTATACATTAATCATGTACTAATTAATTATAACTACATAATAAGTAATCCCTACACAATTATAATATTGTCTACTAAAGTAGATCGTGTAATATTTATGTAATTATATCCTACGTTTTGCTACTCTATTCAATGCTACTACACTAATTTTATATTTAATTTTCTATATTCTACATAATATCCGTTAAATTACTAACAATTATTTTAACCTTTTACTCAACCGTTCATTCATCCCAACATTATTCTGTTGCAATTTCACAAGTAAATCCTTATTATTTTGCATCTTATATTTTTAAATATGTAGGTCAATATTGTATTGGCGTAATAAAACCAGAACCAGACACCAAATAGCATCTACTTTTTACTCTTTAACCCCCACAAATTTAAATATATACACTTTAACTATACCTTACATTTTCTTATAGAACTAGAATACTATGTAATATGAATTAGTTTGTATTACATTAGTGTATTTCATTTGTTTTAAGTTTTACTGTACAATCACTAGCAATATATTATCATTATGCAAAAGCAAAATTAACCATGTAGTAAATATAATATTTTAACTCTTCATCATCACATCACTGAACTAACAAACATGAACACATCAATTCAACTTGTCTCTCTCCATTTGCAAAACTCTGCAGGAAAATCATTCAATTATTATAGGGACCGTTTCTCTCATAAATATGTTGCTAACCGGGTAAAGTCAAGTGTTTCACAACTCAGAAGGTCGATTTACTAATAATATGTATTGTAACATCCGTCCATAGCAGAAAATAACAAATATAACAAGTATAACAATCTACTGTCTAAATGAAATACAAAAATGACCGATGGCAACCTATCCTTTTGCACAAAATCCAAAATAAATAACAAATTAGTAATATTTTAACACACCACGGCAAAGCTTTTAGTTTTCTGGAGACGAGACAAGAACGACAAGTTTTATTACTGAACATTCTTTGAAATACTGACGATGAGTCCTGCTTCCCTGGACTTTGCATCAGAACTTGCAAACATTTATTTGTTGTTGCGCCTCGAGAAAATTGGAAATATTTACAGGGGAAATCAATAATTCATAAACGCGACCATTAGTTGCTTAACCTTAGACACAATTTAGCTACATACTTATTATAATATAACAGCAGCAACCAAAATTTCTTTCATGATCTAATATTGGTGTGCTACAATTTGTTGGATTTTTTATCTTTCATGCGAGAATAGTTACTAGTTATAACTTTGTTTTTGTATAGTATACTATACCTATATACTATACATACTTTACTAGCGGTCTTTTGTTTCAGAGAAACGGTCCCTACAACAATTGTTTACGTATTAATCTATTAGTTACACAATTGTGTTTCTACATACCTACATGGTGGTAATTTAGAATCGTTTCCCCATGTCAATTTACATATTTCACTGAAAGGACAATAATTACTATATTACAAGCATCTGAAATAAAATAAAAAATAGTATTACCCGAATATGGGAAACTTTTTTAAAAATTTGTAAATGAAAGTTAAATTTGCAAACACTACTATTTAATTTTTTGCCATTCTACAACATGATAATCATTAGAATCCTTCCAGGGAGCCTAATTGTACACGAGGGACAATTCTAAATTGCTACCTGGCATATTTCAACTATTTGTTAACCTAAATACATTATTTAGTACTGTATTTCATCAAAAACATTTTTAAACACCAAGACATCAATAACATTTTGTACAACAAGTATTGAAATAGGTATGTTACGTATATCGGTTTATATTTATCGTATTTTAGCCACTTACTCCGCACATATTGGCTTATTAGTGGGACACACATGCCATCATGCCCTTATTTTTTTAAGCAGTAGGTGCAGTCGTGTTTGTGTTTTTATTCGTAAACAAACATTTATGGACTCATTCACGATTATAATGATCAATTAGCACTGTAATAGAATTTTAAGTATCTTAACTATTCATACCATAAATATGTAAAGACAGTTAAACAGTTAATGAGACAGTTAAATATGTTTTTAAAATCTGGTGCACATGTAAATTCATTATGTTTTATATTGTTCGGCATGCAATGTTAATTTATAAGTCCTTGGTACTGTGGTATAATGCAATGTGATATACTCTGTACATTACTCATATGATATTATTACATAAATACTTTATTAAGGTCAAATATAACCATAGCCTACATATAGAAGTATTTTTGGTGATATCTAATAATAATTCAACCACCTTAATCAAATATAGTAGAGTATGTTCACATAATAAGTATGTAATATCAATGTCCCCCTTAATTTTGTAGGTATATAGATAATACATTTTATAGCAATAATCTCTACACTCTATAATTTATGGAAACTGGACAATGTTCTTAAATATTCTTCAATGTCACTGTCTTGCTTTCTTATGCATAATTTTTAAACGGGTGTTATGGTTTGAGAATTAGTTGACATTTTATATTATTACAATTCCTTCACTTCAATTTTATGAATTTAATTTACTTTGTAGATTTGCAAAATGCAACTTTAAATATATTCTACTATTATGTACTATTATATTGTAGTATTATGGTTCTCTATATCTCTATTTAGTTTGCTAAATATATAATATGTAGTTATATACTGCTTGCTTTATCAACATTCAACTTGGTTTCCGTAATGAGCTCAGTTTTTGTAATTCATTTAACTTTCTACCATCATAGACAATTGAAGCACCCACTATATTTCATGTCCTTATATATTTTATAAATCACAATTATTTTCACTGTACAGGTGTACGGTCTCCACGAGTAATGTAGTGTAAACACACACACTTATTATATATGTTACCGGTTAAATCGGTAATAAGGTATTACCGGTTTAAAGGTTTTCAGTCCTTTAAAATTTAAAATTCAACTGCTTGTAAAATGACCATTTTTTATAGTACAGTGTTGAGGTGACACTTTTCTGATTCCCCATTAACTTGGTAAAAATATTTATTAAAAATTTGCCTTATAAATATTTTGACCCAAAAAATGCAATTTTAGGAACAAAACCGTTGTTTCCTATGCATTGCCGGTAATATGCCTTATTACCGAGTTAAACGGTAACATATACATTTCTATCATAGCGTCCTTACAGTTACAGTTACAGTCAATAGTCAGTATATACATAGTTAGTTAGTAGGTAATACTCCTAAACTAATTATTTACAGTATAGTATAGGTAGGCACCTAATTAATTACTCGCCATTGAAATTTTTTAAGCATTAACCGAATTATAGTGAACAATTATGATATTAAGTTTATTATTGAACGTCCATATTGTGTATTCTCTAATTCAATTATTCTTTTAAAGTGTATTATATCAATTTTCACACTAATATCCATCATTAAATGGAATACCTTTTAAGTTTATACGTCACTAGCTAAATATTTATGGGATCGATTAACTTGATATTTTGCTCATTAATATTCTAACTTTCCATCTCTGCCGACAGAATTAACAGTCAATCATGTTCACATTAGGTACTAATATGGACGCTCCGTTCCTAAGTCCTGACCGATTTATTTACAATAAATGACATATTACACGAATATATTGATTTATTTACATCCTTCACATAAGTAAATATTATACTTCCCACATACCAATAATTTTTCCTAATTACTTTATCTCATGTAAGATATATTTTTGTTTCCAGTAAGGGCTTCATGAGAATGAAAATACTTAATTTTTACTAATAGCTTGGATTTAGTAACTTTTATGATTGTAAAGTTTACTGTAGTCATATTCATTATTTTCGAAAGTTATAAGTATTATGCTGATAATGTTGTGCTCATTTTCATAAATAGAAATCAAATTATAACCATGAACAATGGCTCATAAATTCACAAACTGACTATCTCCAACGTCGAACTTTCGATATAAGAGAAATTAAGGGAAAATATTTTCAACGGTATAGGATATTATGTGAACAATGCAATTTAGTTTATAAATTATAGCAATATGTAACTAAATCTTTGAGATGTATGTGAACGAGAACGTAAGTTTTGTAATATAAATACCTATGGTAGTAATGGTACCTGATGTACTGTACATAAATACATATAAAGGTTACAAGTTACTCCAGAACATTTCCAATATTTTAATTTTCGATCTATTTATTTTAGTATAGCTGTCTTATTACATAAAATATCAAATTGAAGTCTTAACTATATTAGTAGTTATTGTATTTTTGCTGGCAATTGGGAAATATTTACGTCGCACAACCACTCAATAAAATACATACCTAGCGAAGAACAAAGAACAATAACACTAGCAATAGAATTCTTCTGCAGAAAATCTATTTGTCTTTCAGGGAAAATGCCGTAATAATATTAACACACAGATAAAAGTCAACAGAATGAAAGGACAAAACTGAGCAGGAAATGGTTCTTATATAGAACTAACCAACCTGGAGATGTTCATTTTCCATATTTATGCTTTGTTACATAAATATCATGAAATATAATGTCTACCGTTTCCCTTGTAGATGAACAAAGCAAATAAAACATCTTCCACAGTGTATCTGATCAATATATCTACATCGTACTACATTACTAATTGTAGCATCTACATACCTACCTACTACTGCTATCCTAAATATTATCAGAATTTATTTAGCAGGGTAACCTCATTTTCCGGGATCCGAATATTATGTTCCATTTTTTCATTTTGTGATGGTACTTCAATTAGATTGAAACAAATAAGGGAGACTACAATATCTGTAATGTACATACTTATGCAAGGGGAATTGTCAAATCAATTATTGTTTCTTCTTCCTTAAATACCTACACAAAAAAATCTTAGAATCTTGAGTAAGAATGCTGGATATCTATACTTTCATATTCTTTATACATATTGCATAACCACTAAAATAGCAATAAAAACTCACCTACATAACAATACAATAAAAACAATTAACAGCCTTATGAAAATGTACTGTTCTTGTTTCAGCGGTCTAAAGTCTACAAACTCCACAAAACGAAAAAAACAAGCGAAAGATTAATCACAGGTCAAAAATAAGTATTTGGGTTCTTGCCGGATTACCTACACATAACATAGCTAAACAACCCCTCAACAATTCACACCATTTAACAAAACATTCTACAAAAGACCAACCTTTCCAATCATTAAAATCTCTACGCAACCTCTAAAACCATTATTAGCTCTTAGCAAGGCCTGCTGCATTCTAACCCATCCATAACACAACCTACTGAACCCATAGTAAAATTCCTATCTATACTATAAAAAAATTAGTTAGTAACCGTTTAACATAAATGTGACAACTTAATTAAGCGTCACGGTGTGTGCTACATTAAAATTTTCTAACTAAAGCATCTAGTATTTCGGTAAATATATTATAATATAATTAATTCAACGACCGCAGCTACACATTTATTTAGTAGTATAGTAAATAGTAGCTTCAGTTCACAATACATATGATTCAATACCAATAAGATACTTTATCCAGATTTTTGGAATACACACACCACATAAATATAGGTTAAGGCAATTTCATTGAAACCGGCTTATGGGGACTATTACAATTAGCATGAAACTAGAGTAATATATGTTTAGTTCTAGGAAAAGTATTTTATTATCCATATCAATTAAGCTTACGCGTTAATATATAATAATACGCGTTTATAACAATAACAACTATGTGAAGATTCATTTTCCTCCCAAATAGCAATACATGATTGGGATGAATTTTTGTAATAATATTATTACATAGTCTATAAATAATCTATATTCATTTATGAGTCAAGTACAAGTTATATTTTGTACCTGTAAGCACACATCACCACACTAACTACTCATTCTTACCATTAGTTAATAAACTTAACCATTAATTACCATACATACCACTCAAAGTACAATAAACCTACATGACTATATTTCTGAACACATTTCCACATGTACACAACTAAAGTCAGAGTACGTTTGGTTTGTTAGTGCAATTTCGAAGCAACAATGCCATTATTTACAAGTATTATTAACTGGAGCAGATTGCACAACATAAACAGATTTAGGCAAACGTTACAGGGGTATGCTAATTGTAATTGTCAGAGATATTGGCAATACATAATTTATACACCAGCAACACAGTTAAGCAATTTAGCAATGTATTTACACACAGACTGCTAAATATAGCGATTTCAATTCATCTAATAGAATTAAATCGGTTCCCAATAAAATTAATTTCTTCCTAGATAACCTGCATTATTTTTCTTGTAGCTCAATTCGTTGTATCTGTCATTTCTACCGACTTCGTGTTCACTTTATCAATCCAATGGTTAATTAAGCGAGATAACTATAAAGTTGTGCAATTCAATATTCAGTTAAGATAAATAAAAGTATCTCGACACCTAACTACAGTTTACTTGTATACAACTGTCGAATTGAACGCAGGTACAAAATCACATTGGTTTTGAAATAAATCACTATTATACTTACAGGAAAAAGAAATAAATGTGTGATATCATTTTTTAAATGAGAATAAACATTTTCTATTATCAAAAATTAAACTGTGAGTCTGGGAAAAGGGATCTTGATTTGCTGCGGGGATAATTAATTAACACTTCCATAAATCTTTACAGATATAACTTTAATATGTAAATCTTAAATTCAAGTTAGACTCCTGTCACCTAAATTTTTTCTTGTTACTATATAAAGCCCTTAAAAGTTTCAGGTAATATATATTGCAATATGACATTTCATTGGAAATTTAGGAGGTGTACATTTACTTAGGTATGTATTACAGTTAGTATTACACTGTTTGTTTGAACCTACACATTTTCACTGACTATTGTATAATGCAACGTAGTGATACTACACAAAAAACATCGATTATATTTTGCATCTGCAATAGCGTCTACACTATTTACTACTTACTATTACTGTTAATACCTATAAGTCTATTTATATGTATATGTACAAATATTTAATATAGTTACTCAATGTCGATTAGCAATATCATTTAATATAATGGCTGGACATTTGGACCACTGTGTGCGGAGTGGAAAGGAAATACATAGAAGAAATCCATCAATCGTAATACCCGTTAAGTTGCACGTGTTTTTGTAAAACACATGCAACACCATTGTTTGCTTTATTTATAGCAACCAACATGCTAACTGCAAACCCCAAACTTCAACTTCCTCCAATACAGTACACAATCCATCCACGCATACTTACACTAAAATAAGTATAATGCAATGATTAACAGCCTATTCTTAAGTAAAGCTTTGGCTTTACACCGGAATTTAGTCATTGATTGAATTTTGGTTAAATACTAGTGGATAAGCATTGACAAAAATTAAGAAAAGAAAATTTCACATTTTAAGAATGTAAAAACGTAAACTCCGTTGTATGCAGCCTTAACTTCACAACACGACACTCCAGTTCAGCATATACAAATATTACTGCAATAATTATAATGCGACAATGATAATATAAGCAGAAATATACAAACTAGCTACAATACATAAATAAAAAGTATACTGTTAAAGCTGCTCCTTACTAAAATACCAAAATTAGAATTTACTATGTATCTAGAATAGGCAATGACATACATTTTAAGTAATAGAAAAATTAGCGTAATTTTTAGCCTGATTTCTAAACGAATTGAATAAAGATGAAAATGTAAAGGGTAAAGCGAAAGTGGTTGTGTGCACTGTACATTACGTAATACATTTATAGATAGTTACCAAAATATATTGCCAAGCCAGTTGGCCTTCACTTTCACAGCACCCTTCATTCGTAAAAAGTACCTACCTATGCACCGATTTTCCCTTTGTTTAACTGTTAGTTGTCTCTTCTTCCCGTTAATCAATATACATAACTTATTTACAAGTCTAAAATAAAATAACTGCATTTCCCTGTCAATTAATCAACTCAAGATCAGACTGACTCTGAGCTGAACTGAACCAATTGACATGTTAGGAGAGCATGAAAGAGCAGAACAAAAATCCATTAATTTTGTGTAGTACACCAACCACTAGAGCTACGAAGATGGCGATAATACTTTTCAGTTAACTGTAAGTACATACTTTACACATACGTATTATATTGTGCTATGATACAATATTATGTACTAATGTATTTTATTGCTAACAAATTAAATTTTTCAATAACACTTATATTCTGTATTTCTTGCATTCTATTCAAAATCCATTTCTTACCTTGACATGTTATTACATTACTTAGCTAGACATTTATTTATAGTACATACAGTATACGATATTAGAATTTCTTTTTATGCAACTAATATTATTTTACAGGAACTATTTGCAACCTTTCCCAATCGAAATACTATTATTGTATAATATTATAGTAGTACACTAGCGAGCTCTGAGCTTTATTATTTTATAGACAAGTTAGAGATACATAAGTATGTATTACATAGTAAAACGAGTGTCTCGCTTGATCCCTTTGCATTTTAATTTTTCCAAAAAATCACATCTTACTGATCTTACATAAAAATTCATAGTGATATTAATATTGAAAATTGATTGACTTTTTTGCACAATGCAATATATCTTATATTGCATTATACAATAACTATTATATATTAGGTGAAAAAACAAAATTAATTATGTAAGAGCGATGTTCGCAGCTATGCATGCAAAGAGAATTGCAAAGACAAAAGTTGCAATTTCAAGATTTTTAGACAATTTTTTGATCGTTTGGTGGTAACAAACTGTACATATAATTATTAATGAATATTGTTTCAATTTGTAGTGACTGACTAAAACGAACAACCTAGAACCGTTCGGCAATAGTATAATGAGTAATTTCCACACTTAATATTAGCATGTATAATGTTTGCAGTATTTTTCTACCTAATATTATGTACTATCTTTACCATATTCTTGCTCGTATTTATATATGCATAACAGAATTATATTTGACAGTAGAATAGTGTATTGATTAGTTGGTAGCATTTTCCCAAAACGAGATACTGTGTTGTGATTTCCACAGCACACTGACTTACAAAGTCAAACTTAATTAGTTAGTTAGCTAAGCTTTTTCCACATACGTAATCATATACTGTGTAGTGTAATATATTAACTAAAGTACAACTATTCTTTATCATAATATAGTAGTTATGATGCTGACGGTAATGGAAATCCTAATTGTCATTATCATACTGTACAGATGTCCATCCACCAAAAGGTACATTTAACAGACATGCTTCGTTTCATTTAGTTGTTTTGTGGTGTTTAGTTGATGTGTTGTGTTGAGTAGGTTATTAGAATTAGAGTTCGTTGATTCCACCGTCAGGAACCCCCTGTTTCACCTTTTCTAACACCTTGTTGACAAACTCCGTTGTATGGCCACCGATTTTGTGTCCTGCTTTAAATTAGAAAACCCCATCCAAGACTATTAAATTAAGACTTATACAAACAACACATAATGCATTGTGCAAATAAATGATGCAGCTTGTTGGCTGCATTAACAAACATTTCTAAGGTAAATAAATGCATAAAGAATTTCAGTTCGTGAGTAAGCTCCTTACTTGTTCCGTATTTAGAGATTCGTTCGACTTTAGCAGCAACAGTCTCTGATTGGTCATTCAGAGTTCCGTCCATCTTGGCAAAAACCAACTGTCTTGACTGTTCGATAGCTGCCATCAGTCGCTCTAAAAATAGAAGAAACAATTTATTTATAAATTATTGACAATACTATTTTTAGGGACATACAATTCCTTATTCGTTAGCCTCAACATTTTCATGGTATTAGCAAACACATGCAATGTTATGTCCTAGTATCATATTTACAAATAATAGCGGTGCTATTTATAAACACACAAGGTAGCGAACACTGTCAACTGGATTATGTTATATAAATGCGACAGTAAATTGGAGCGATAGAAAATAATTATATACCGAAAATTATATACCGGTATACACAAAAATTACATTCGAATTGAATGTACATAGCTCACAAAAAGGTTGCGTGTACACTGTACCTCATGAGTCATGAGTGCAGTGCACATGTAACTCTGTCAGCATTCATAAACCATTCTTTAAAAATATGATTTACGTCAGAACAACATAAATAATATCGAATCGGCAATAAGATTAGACAGCTCGCATAGAATCGCTATGCTGGCGTCAATCAAAACTTTCATACTACATATATGTTTCAATCGGACTCATGATAAAATTATAAAGAATGGGCTGTATGTACACAGATGCACCAATTGACGAATTTATACATAATCTGTAATGTCTTTACGAATTAAGGATATTCATGGATAACACAATTTTGATTAAATGATTTTAAAACATTAACATAATCAGGACTATTACAAAAATCTGAGAGCATTATAGTATGTACAAAGGTTTCTAAGGACTGGCAGACATATTTAGTTGCAAAATTAGTAAATAATAAATCATGTCAATTTTGTAATGACAGTATAACTTACTGTGTTCTTGTTCCAGACCATACAGTTTCAGCTTGTTGGCTTCATGTTGGGCCTTTTTCTTCAATCGGCAGGCTCTGTAATAAAGAAATTAAATTAACCACTTGAGTTGCAATAATGACGTCGATTGATATGGAGACGACATAGAATATACTCATTGATTACATTTGACCCCAACATGCCAGAAATGTACGTAATATCGTTTCTCCGAATAAGTCATGATAAGCCTTGCCCAAAAGTATCAAAATTTATCAATTATCATTGTTTTAGCTAATATTAACCCAAACAAATTGTCAAAGTCTGTCTGTAAGCAACCCCAGAACAACTTTGTAGGATCATAGGTACGGTAATCTCATTACTTAATAGCTACATTAATAAACCAAATTACAAATTGTATACACATATACACAAAATAGGCGCCTTACATAATAGTATAGACATTGTAACAGTATTTACTATTTGGTACAAATTGAGAATGTATGAAAGGAGCAGTATAATATTAGAGATAAGAGAATTTCTTCCCAAGTCTTCAAATTTTATATAAGCAAGAAGCCAGATATGATTTTATCTTTATCATTTGCAAGGAGCTATCATTTTTCTTCGGTTCAATTCATACACAGGAGTAAGGCCCATCAAGATCACCCCCACAAAATGTGACTACCTCGACGTCTAAAAAATGTATACAAAGAATTCAGATATTTAAAAAAATCAAAATTGGTCAAAATCGTCAAAATATAAAATAAGAAAAATAAAAAACAAGACAAGAAAATAAGTAATTTCCTTCACTTCTTTTGTTTTGAGAAAATAATTTGGGGCGTCAATGCACTATCTGTAAACTATCGCAGATGGGTTGTGACGGACGCTGATATAAATTATACATACAGATAGATCGCTGAGCTAAGAGCTACGTAACTTAAAACTGTTGACGACATTACATACATCCGTATTTGACAAGGGAATCGAGTAGCTTTGTACAGCACAAATTATCACATGGAAAATAAGTATTCGTGAAGTACTAACCTCGAAGCGAGCTTATTTTTCTCTTTTCTGGAACGTGACTTGACTGCACTAGGAAGATCGGCGACTGGGGTCATTTCTGCTATCACTTTATTCAATCTATCCAGCTCCTTTCCAATCGCCCATAGCTTACGAGGATTCGGAGTAAGGTCGTTACCATCGCCTTTTCTTGCTTTTCCACTGAAATTTCAATAACCAAATAGTATTAGCATCATTTCTGTCCTTTTCTGCCAATTACTTATCAACTTTCATTTCAATTCCCTAACGATAACCTACTACAGATACAAAATGCAATTCAATACGTGAATATCTAAAGACCAAAGAGCTTTCAACAGACATCCTATTAAATAATCCACTGATCTGATTACTAACTCCTAAATGGCTTCTTCGGTCTTACTCTAATCCTTTTACAAAGGAATATTTATTATATTATGTAGTATTAAGCTATACCATCCCAATTTCATACAATCGCGATCCCTGTAATTAAATTTTCTCAGTGAAATAATATTATCTTTCCCCATACATTTTAATGCCTACTCAACAAATGACCTGGTTACGAAACAGAGTATTGCTAGTACTATTTATCATTCTACGCAAAATCCTGAATGCCTTTTGATGTGAGAAAATTACATCCACTACTTTGGTCCTCGCTGCCAGTCTGCTAATCTTCTTTAAAAGTCGCCGCTATGGAAGAAAGTTTCAGTTTTACAGAAATCTTCATTCTTAAATAAAATATTGTAATGAAAACTTGATTACTGGATTTTTCAAGCAGAAAAAAATATGACATACGTTTTGCGTGATCTACTTAGTTCTCAATGATAAAATATTCCTCACAATAGAAGCCTGGCTGAATTAAGTCAATTATTCATGAACCACTAGCAATCACAATAGATATAGAGATGAATGACACCACTTGCGATAAATGTCAATGTGTAGCGTAAAGTATACATTGAAATTAAGTAGGCATTATAGTCAAAATTAATTACCTGTGCTTAATTCCTTGGATATGACACAAAGGACTAAACACGGGATCTGTTGGACGCTGAAGAACATGAGGATCTTCTTGCGTGGGTGCGAGAACCAAACGCTGTCCTTTCGGGCCTTTGGCTTGAACATTGTACTGCCAGAAGAATCTCTCGCGTCTTGATGCCCCAGTCGTGCTTCCAGCGTTACTCTCCGTATCACTAACTTCGGACTCTATTTAAGCGTTATTACAAGTATTATTATTCCATTCTATTATTCGTTGCACAAATCAATACGAATTGCATATGTATTGCGTTTTACTCTTTGTACCTTCGTCACTGGAGTCATGGTCGCTCAGGTCATCTGAGTCGAATCCTTCATCCATGGACACCGAAAGGCCGCCGACGGGACTCAACACGTCAGCTTCAAAATAAATAAACAAGCTTAATTAATATATGCAAATTAAATACATCTTCTTTTCAAGCAAACACACAATAATTAATAATGATGAATGGTACAAGTTTATTCATTAATTACTATATGCAGTGTGATGTGTGGGATGAGGATGGTTTATTCTAAATACTAAATAATATTGTTATAGCATTGTCCAGTATGTTTTGGAAATTGCAATGTGTACCTGCTGATAGACTGGAAGTGGATCCGGCTTCAGCCAAAGAACCAGTTGACAAAAGGTGTGGTCTTGGATCCCGCCTTTGCCAAACAGCTTCCCTTCTTTGCTGCCAAGATTCCCAAGCATTGTTTCCATTGCCTGACGGAGCCGAGGATGACAATCGAGGTGTGGGAGCGCCCCGGCTCTCTGTAGGAGATAGCATGGAACGTGGCAGGGATTGACCTAAGGGACTAGCTAATTCTGGCGAATCAAGGGAATTCTGCAATTCCCTTCGTAAGAGTAATTCTCGAAGACCTCCCGAGCTGCTGCTGAAAAGAATTAGATCAGAATTAGATCATATCTAGAGAAAAAATTGCAAAATCCAATAGAGAAGTTGCGATAAAGCATAATGACATTACCTTGACTGTTGTGGTGCTGAAGTGCTTGGAGAAGGCGAATGATTGAAGTTAATTTCCGACGTAAGAGTGAGAACGGGTTGCATTAGAGTGTGTTCCAAAATAGTGGTAGTAATAGGGACACTTGCCGCCGAGAGGGGGAACATTTTTGAAACTGGAGGGAAAGAGGAGGAGGGCTGAACGTGGAATGGGACAAGGTCCCCGTCTGGGTCAATGGGATTGGTGCCTGCAGGGGTCTGTGGGGACGGGGTAGGAGCCTCCACTTGAGAAATAGCGTCCGGTGGCCAGTAAAGATCGTCGAAATTTAGACCATCCAGCAAGGTATCTGCATCAGGGGCGTTGAGCTCAGCCAAAGTCGGTCCTAACAGATCGTTTCTTTCCACTTTGAAAATATCATCTTCGTCCACAGCCATCGAGAGCTTCGACAATTCTCCTTCCATGCCGGCGTGTGACAATTCCTCTGCAACACAGGCGGGTACTCCTAGAGATTCCATGGATGGATCATAAGTCATTCCATTCCAGGGATTTTGTCCAAAAGCCGATGCTGCTGAAATAATGTTGCCTTGATTTAGCATCCAATGCTGTGTTTCTTGGGGGCGTCTGGGTATTGGCATCCCTTGGGGACTTGATGGCCCTAGTGAGAGAGGACTCAATCCTCCAGGACTTCCCATCATTCCTGGACTTGTTGGACTGTTGTCCCCACTCTGATTTTTATTGAGCAGGCGCTGCTGCTGATTTATATGTACTTGCAATAGCTGAGACATCGTATGACTTACCTCGCTGCCTATCAAACAAAAACAAAAACAATGCGTCACACATTTTGAACCCTTTAACAAGAACCCATGCACTTGAATGCTAAATACAATGCTTGTTATGTTTATTCTCCTTCGCTGGAGATTGGAATGGAATTTTTTGTTCACCGTTTGCCTGAAGGTGTGTAAACTTATCCACCAATTAGAAATCAGTATACGGAGTAGTAGCTTCAATGTCTATAGTGTCGTGAGTCTTCCGAGTGTGACTTATCCATTCAATAGTCCACGCATTGCAATACAAACGCTTCTGTTTCAACGTAGACTCCTGATTCTGGTTATGACACGATGTGTTACTCCTTTATTCCCAACTGGAGACTGGAGAACGTACCTACGTAGTATAACACAAATATTGGCTGTAGTTCACAATTCCCATCGAGCACGTTGTATTTCTACTTGTACTTGACTTGTATTCTATAGAATTGTAGCAAGTTAGGTTACGCTATGTGATAATTATACAACAAAGTTGTTATTCAACATTCAAGTATCAAGATCCTAAATTATGTACAACAAATATTTCGCAACTTACGTATATGAGCAAAATCTGTTTACTTGCTTGTTGGTTGGATTCTGGAGGCGTGGTCCAATGATCATACAGGATTCCTCGTCCGACGTCACATAAACAGCCTTACACAATCTGTTCAACAAAATGGAATAAATTAATGTATACAGCAATTTACAAGTTTATAGCTTATAGAGATAAATTAGAATTATTCTCCTTGCTCTGGACTCTGGCCTGGCCAAGTACTTTTTACAGTTAGATTATCAACTAAGTGAGTTAATAGGTAAACATTCAACAACCCCCAATCATTCAATGGAATTCTACAAACAAGATAAAGATAACCAACGCTAACTCCCTCCCATTGGCCATTAAATAATTAGTGGTATCGAAAATAATACATGCAGTGTTATATTTATATCTCGCTCTTTATTATATGTAACTCAAATGCTGCCAACTTTACCAAGTAACGAAAAAATCAAACAATGTGACCTTTCTTGACTTTATCACCAAAAAGTCGTATCAATAATAGTACCAATATTTCTTCGAAATAATTAGGATTATCACTAGGTAGGAAGATATATTATCTTGTAAATCCCTTAATTTCCAAGTATATCTGTATCGTAGCTTATCTTAGCCACAAAAATGACAACACTCAAAAACTGTGTAGTGTAGTGCAAACTGTAAAGCTCATAAAAAAGTCGCGCCATTAGCGCGTATAATTGCCGCGCCCTATGTAGTAATGCTATTCATGTTAAATTTTGAATTTCAATGTCGTCTTTTTTGTGAAAGGAGCAATTCCGAGTAATACAATTTCTTATTGTAGTTATCACTTTAATTGTTATCAGCTAGCAAAGTTCCAAGAAGATGATGGAGAAATAATTAGAAATTTTTCCATTGTATTTGCATAATATTATGATGAATAGCCAAATCAGGTGAATATAAGAATTATTACATGTTCCAGTTCCATATATCGAAAAACAAGCCAAACACACTAACTTATAGAAAACTAAATGTAATTATTTTCCACACAAATATTTGTGTTTATGCAAATCCATAATAAAAGAAAACAAAAACATTTTTTATCTACTTTTCCATAGCCCAGCCTGTCCAGGTGATACCTGGCTTATCATACAAAAGATTTAACGCTCCAGGAGGAATACTTATTTTCTAATTGTATGTAATGTACTACTTAGCTGTCGATTTCATTTGGAACACTGTGCGTAAAAATTGCCCTCAATGTCAACAATAATATTTACAATTTAAAGATTATTAAAACAAAACCTTGTCTTTTAAATAATCGTTTATGCTTGTATTTATACACAATCAATTGCAATATGAGATACAGTTTTATTTTTATAGCAATTATGACATATAACAGGCAGGCATATTAGATAATTGTAAGAATTGTAACTGCAGGAGATGCTTCCAGCCAAATTACGTGCTTTTCTATATAACAAGTATTTCCACGTGGCAATACTTAACTGCATATTATTATAGAAAATAGAAATATTTGGAGGATGAATGAATGTTCAACAGAGTTCAAGTTTACCATCCATGCCACGCCAGTACATAGTCACTAAGAGCGGATGATGAGCTCACTCTCGTGGTTACTCAAAAGATCATTAACTCAGTTTTTATCGAAAACAAGATTTACTGAACTGTAGTGATAGTGATTAGCATGTCATATTTATGCCATATTACGATAGCTTTAAATAAACAGCAACATCCGAGCCCGAGCCTCTTAACAGTGCAAGTTGAAAGTGTTCCATATTTTTGCATGAGTCATTGATGCTCATCTTTTCCCCAATTAGTTTATTTCCATGCAGTATGATGCAAAATGCAAGTCAATTTACATACATACATTTTTACAGCAAATTATGTTCGAAGACAAAAACCTCAATATGTACGTAAGTACTAAGTACCTATTAATGTAAACATACATTATTATGGATGCTAACAAACCAAAGAGCACTGCTGTCAAAAATCTCAAAATTGCAAATCACATGCTCAAACTAAAATAGACGATGGATATTCGAGGTTAAGAACCCCATGAAAACTAATAAGCATGTTCTGCCGAACTTGCTATTATTACCTAATGTATCAGTACGGCAAGCATTATACGATTTAGATTTAAAAAAAATATTTCCACAAATTGGACAAAATATCCAATTTAACGACGGGAATTAACATAATACTAGTAATAACATTCAATACTTTTATAAGCCGTAGCCGTAATAATGAAAAAGTGCCAAATCTTTATGTGTCCTACACAATTTGACATTGACAGATTTCAGAACAGCTTTCTCCGAAAGCATAGGTTAGCTAATGGACGCTGACAAGAATTATGTTCAACAAAAGAGTTTCCTTTTCTGTACTACTACTCCTTGGCACTGCCAATTTGTTTCCTCAAACTCACAATGGATATAAATAGAATTGCATTTTATTCAGGATTCTCCATTATCCTCGTGATAATGTGCATACGAACAGCATAAATATCGAAAATGTACAGCACAGCTGTATTTGTATAAAAATACATTCGGGATGCAACGTAAGTACAAGAGATAATGCCAACAGAACGGTCTAAAGTCTAAAGAAGATTCCTTGCGCTTGCATTCATATACAGATATGTATTGTAAATTAGCAGATACAAATAGACACTTGGAAGTGCATGTACTGCATATCTGTAAAAAATGCAACTCATTTCACTTCGAGTTCTTTGTGTCCTCATTGCATGCTAGATAAGTTAGTTAGATAATAAATATATACAAGCAGGCTGAGCTGCACGTGCTTATATAGTGACTGAACTGCATTTAATTAAAATGGTTCAGCTTTATGTAGCAGTATTATGTAGGTATTAGTGTTACATAACCACGATGATACGATAGCTTAGCTACATTCAGATATAACGAGATTTTCAACAGTTTTCCTCTTGGTGTCCTTGGATATTTGCATGCAAACTAATGTTAAGCTATAACGGGTAGCAGAAACCTTAAGAATTATCTAAACTAAGCCCCCACACCGAAAAGCTAAGAATTGCAATAGAAATCCCATGAAATGGAAATCTCCTTACAAATTTCAGCAACAGTTTAAAAGTTCAAATGAATATACACCCAGGCATTTACAGAATCTGCATAGGCAGATTAGATTGTATAATCATACAAATACGCTCCAGTACATACTTGCAATGCAATGCAGTAATCAATCTGAATGATCTGCTTAATAGCATAGCAAAATCTGAGTTGAGCTGCTTTATAATGAAACAAGCTTAATACAGAAAACACAGTCGGCATATATTTCCATAGCCCAAAAAGACCATATGTGTACGTATGGCGGTACCCCCCCTAACCCGAAGGGCTAGGGCGATACCCTATTTTCCAGTTTCTGGCCCGAAGGGCCAGAAACTTGGGAAATTTGGGAAATTT
>JAQFYC010001365.1:0-35372 GCA_034694165.1 Tomocerus mixtus | reverse complement strand
AGGGGGGGGTATTCAAAGTGTGACAAAGTGTGACATATGGGGGGGGGGAGGGGGGGCAAAACTTGATGACGTGTTTAATGGACGGTCCCTAATACTACTACAATATGTATTATAGTGTATGTACATCTATTTACCAACGTCCATGTCCAGTATGAAGTAACAGATTAATACCAAAATTCATGGAAATTTGCATGCGATAGATGGTTTCAACGTTGTGGGAATGAACTTACACTAGAATTATTAGCATAATACCATATTACATACATAGAGTTATAAATACTTGTTATTTAATATCATTGGTTTTGGATATTGGTACTCATTCACGTTGTTTACTTGAGTCAAATAACCAAACACGAAATGGCCAAATATTAGAAATACACAACACTTATCTCGAAATGATTCATACACGTATTTGTGTTATACTTTTACTATGACGGAGGGCACAGCATTTTATTCCAAAAAATAAGGTCACTTAGTAGATACTAAGTAGATACTATATGGGAAGTTTTAAGTCTTCTTTATTGGCTTCTTGCTACCGTTCACATTCACTTTCGCTTAAGAGCCTGGGCCATAGTCACGTTTTACGAAAATACTATGCAACTCATATCAAGAAAGCTTAACTTGGGGTACCAGAATCCAGCTACTCGCACATAAGAACCGAACAGATTAGGTTAATTAGGAAAGAAAGGTCGCAAATTTTTTGTTTCAGATGATGCATATAGTAGAAGGAATACATTTGCAAAGTAACAGATCATTTACTAATTTCAATTTCATTAGACGAGGAAGGAATACAGTTTATGGAAGCTAAAATCATATGCCGCAGATGGAGATAAAGCGATGATTAGTCAGAAGTGGCTAGCGCCAGCCCAGATAAAATTGAGTAAACAAAATCTATAGTTGGAAAGTTGGAATTACAATATTATTTTAGCAAAATAACGAAACCTGTATATGTACCCACAGAGCAAACGTTTACGACATTTCTGGTTTCATACATTGCAAAAATGTTATAATAGCAATCGTAAATGATTTGTCATATTACTAATGAAATTGAAGCATATTTAACCATATTTCTTTATATTTCCATTAAATATTGAATTTGAATACGCTTGCCGAATTATTGTTGTTATTGTGATTACATTCTTAGGTAAACTTAACCTTAGGTAATGAACTTTTTCTCTCGCCAAACCTGGCATTTCGTTACATTATAATTATGAGATCCTTAATTATTATCACCGTACACCTTACATGGGAATCCCTAATGGTAAAGTGTGTAAAAGTTGAAGATCATCAGTTTAATCAACAATTAAATTATTATAATATTAAGAAAATGGGATGAACACACATTCGTAACACGTCAGCTTCACACACAATTCAACAAAACTAATCAAAATAGATTGCTTGGATAAAAAGGCAAATGGAAAATTCCATTATATTTTCCTTGTCAACAAACATTACACAACGTTATGTTAGGTGCATTTATTCAGAGCTTCACTTTTATCATAAAACTGGATTAATATCTTGTGTAATCGATATTGTGATCAAATATTAATAATAAATTTATGGTAAACTGCAGCAATTGTGTATGACAGTTACCTTTGGAATTAAATCAAACAAAAACTATAGGGACATGATGATATCACTTCAAGTAACGAAAAAATGTATTTTTAGAAATAGAATTGCATCAGGTAGCATTCCTATTAAGCTAACAATATTTTATCAAAGTCATTGTCTTGCACTGTAATATTGAATAGGATGTCAATTCCTTTTAGTCGGCTTGGCGCAAGATGCACATGAAGTTTGGCTTGGCAAATACACAATAGATATAATTATATTTTGTCCTTCCTTTAAACTATAAGACTTGAATAACTTTTAGTAGGTACGCTTTTACGCTCTTTCTTGATTTTCTCTGGTCGTTAATTTTTCTAACTTCAGAAAAGCCAATATCAGTGTGACAATTAAATTTCTCAAAACCTTGAGTGAAAATCTTGCCCTGCGATTAAAACCTGAGACAAACTTTCAATGGAGCTTGTGTTAATTGTTCTAATAGTTTTGGGGTTTTTTTTTCGTGTCGTGGCTTTTGTGGATAGTAATACAACCAAGTCAATTCCCAATTATGTCAAAGTTCGCGAGCTCTCATTAATACTTGAAGCATTCATGAACACTTCCGTCGTGTTAACTTACGACGAATACGTCCCCCTAATTGAATTTCCTGATGACAGTTCACCGCCTATTGTGCTTTTACAAGATGCAAATGTGAATTTGGTTAGCAACGCTCGAAAATTCATCTTTCGGTCCACCCTGATTGCCATCATTTTTAATGTTAGCGAATCCAACTTTCCTCTTGGTTGCCGAAAGCTAGGATATCACGCGGAAGCTTGTTTGGATACTTACAGCTACAAAATATTTATTACTCCACATAAACCCAAACGTTGGCTCTTTAGTGAGAAAAACGTCTATCTTAGTTTTCCTTTTGAAGATTCATTAGTTGAGAATACTAGCAATCCTATAACTATTCCTAAACTAACAGAAGGGTATTTATATTGTCCTCGGTGTTTGACAAATTGTCAATTCGTCCCCGTAATCAATAATGAAACATTTTATGAATTGACGAAAAACATACTCCAACGATTGCATAACGAATTGGATCTATATCGTAGTGGAAGCCGTATTCCTTATGCCATATATTGTATTAATACATTTGATAATTCAGCCCCTATATACCCCGCAAGGAAGGATTCAGATTATTTCAACAAAAGTTTACTGTTGTCTCCCTTCTCATCTTTTCATAAAAGCTCTTTGACTGTGCTAGACTTTGTTAAATATTTTCTCCTGGAAAATTTCAAATTAAACAATTTTTATAAAAATAGAACGGAGAACATTTATTTTATTAATTTCGCAAGCCCTCCTATTTCTCCAAATGTAATACTTATTCCTGTTGGATCGGATAGCATAAATTTAATTACCTGTTCGGGAGTTAAAAGTAAAATAGCTATGGATATTTATCTTGGCCCACTTGATGACATTTGCTGGTTATTTTTGTCTGTACTAACTACCTGTCTTGTAGTAACAGTGTCATCATACGAAATTATTCTTGTTCGAAAAAATTCGGTTATGGAGTCAATTGTTTCAAATAACTTCCTTTTTTACGGGGCACTTATGGAACAAACCTTGGTATTCAGGAATAAGAGGCAAACCATTGGAAACCTATTTTTGTATTGTACTTTAGGGATTTGGTTTGTTTTTGGATTAGTTCTAAGCAATCTTTATAAAGGGATGATAGTTTCTCAAATGACCCTGCCAGTAAAATTGCAAAATAACTTTGATTCTTTCAAAGATCTTGAAGATTTCACAATTATAGGACCAACAGATGCTACAGACCGTTATTTAAACAAATGGACGGGTGTAATGAAATATTTCTTTATGGCTGGGGCGAATACTTCCGTAAATGGCACATTTTTAATCACTGGGGACTTTTTGGATGGGGATGTCAAGGAAAATAAAAGTGGAGACAAGGACTCCTGTGGATATATTCCTAATGTGCCTGTGGACAAAAACATGGACAAATTCACTACTAATACAAATATAACAGAAGTCCTTTCAAGATGGAATATTGTTGGAAATGACAGGACGGAGTGGAATTGGTTTTTGGCCCCACAAATCAGTGTAGCAAAAAACACTACGACTGAAAATGACTATTCAATTCTGGAAGCTTATAAAAAGGATATACCAATCCAGTTTCTATTGGGCCAACCTGGGAAAAGATGTTCGCTGGGAGTAAACAGGAAAAAGTATTTTCAGAGGAGTTTAAATTTCTTAAAAAGTTGTACGAAGAGAGCCTACTGCGATTTTAAGAGCAGACTCAATTATTATAAAAAATATTTTTTTGACGAAAATAAATTCGTACAAGCAAAGGAAGATTGGGACTCTCAGCAGGATTTTGTAGGAATGTCAACCTTTGCAAGCCAAAATATTTTTTATTTTAGGCTGCAAAATCTTATCACAACTGGTCTGTATCACGTATACGAAAGATGGGGAAAATTAGAAAAAGAAAGCTTAGTTAGGACTCAATACAATGAAATTTTACGAATGAGCGACAACAAAAATCAGAATAGCATTTTTGATTCGAATTTAATTTCCATTTTTTATGTTTGTGGCTACCTTATGTTAGCATCAGTGTTGATATTTTTCGTAGAAATACTTTCAAAATTCATTTTAAAAGTTATGACAAATTCAAACAGAGTGGTTGAACTTGGACAAACCGCATTTTTAAGATAAGAATTTCATAGTAATTGACATATCATTTTCCATCTCACTCTCTATAGTGTCGTAAAACATGTAGACAACGTATATTTATAAAGCATGGCTGTATGTTATATACCCAAACATCATTCGACATCAACATCCAATCATATATTTCTGCTGCTTAGTGTAGCACAGAATTATAGTCAAATATTATCATATCACAAACGTTATAATTCATCAGTACCCCAGTATGTTGCATCCGAACTTATGCACTTTTAAAAGTTTTGGAAGACAGAATTTGGCACACCATTACAATTACAACACAGTTAGCAGCAATGCAATCATTTCCCGGTTAAACCCTTTCACATTTTTAGTGTTGTGCTTTACAAACACCCTAATAAGTAGTTCAAGTACTTAATCCTACATGGGCATAGGTAGGTAAGTATACTAGGTTTAATTATTTTTGGTCTTTGTTATTAATGTGTATTAGTGTGATCCAGATTGGTATGCTTCTGATGGCACGACTTTGGGCCAGGAATTTCTTTGCCCTTTTGTTCTACATAGGTGCTATAGATATATCATGAATCATGATAAGTAGACCAATCAGCAAAAAATTTAGAGATGAATCGAGATGGAGACAAATATTTCGAAAAGCATTCGAGACTCTAGTAGTACCTATCTGGTATCAAGGAATTGCAAATTATAAATAGCATTGCTTCGTCTCCGTTGTTGGTATACACCTTAGTTTGTCTGGCATCAACAACTTGCTGCACATTCCATGCAACCATTAAAGTAGAGTAAATTAGATGTGTGGGAAAATAAAAATATATTTTCCAATTGAAAGAAATTCAGCACTTTATGTATTCAAAGTTCTTTTCCGCATATAAACAGACCAGTACTCAGTACTGCCAATGGACGGTGTATACACAATGCAATAGCAAATACTTGATTAGGAGGCTTACTACTTATTATGTACAACCACGAACTAATCACTACTGTATTCTAAGCAGAGGTAATTTAATTAGTACTCTAATCAGAATTTAGAATGTAATTATAATGTATGTGACTATACTAGTGTATTGACTCTGTTATAATTACATCCAATGCAATGATTTCCCTATGTGACCTCAGTTTCCAAAATACTGTGTAATATGGATACTATTATTTTAACATTTTTATTTTTGTGCTGTGTAACATCTTCTGTGTGTAGTAAGTATAACATTATGAAATGTAGTACATAATATACAAAATGGTCAATTATCGTTAAGTAGATAAATAATCATAAATGTACATTTAGAGTAACGTCGAATTTAAGAATGTCGTACCTATTATAATAAGAATCGTTATTACCCAGAAAATTATTTCTAATTTAAATACGTTAAAAATCTGGAAATTAATTGACCATGTATTATACAAATATATTGACCGGAATATGATAATTTAAAAATAAACTAGGAAAACTACCAACTGTATGTGTAACCTTCATTTTTATTTGTACCTGTCTGGCGGAATACACAAAACAAAACATATTTGTTTCTATATCATTTTTTAACATAAAAACAAGTTTTTACGTGGTTCACAGGAAACAAATGAAAACAATTAAGTGAATATACTAGGTGCATTATAGTATGATTATAATATATTCCTAACCTAAGATACTTCTGTTTAAAAGGTAAACCAGCAGAAACTTATACCACACAGTAATAAAGTACACTTGTAAACTGCTTATCATGCGTCAAGCTACAGAAAAGTGTGTAGCGTAAAAATTGTAAAATTGAAAAAATGCAAGACAGAGGTTGATACCTCATTAATATTAAGGAATTACTATTTATAACCTTAAAATAATAGTTTTAAGAGTAAACAGCTACTATTAGACATCAATTAATAATGCTGTGGGATGCCGTAATGGTAACTTTTTTAACAGGTAAACCGAAACAGAAATACTGCTGAAATAAAAATGCGAACTTTTATTCGGAATTACCGAATGTTGTTAGCGTTGTAAAGGCATCCAAATATCTTGGGTGTAATTTTTCTACATTAAAAATTGTTGCCTTTCAAAAAATAAAATTAGCCCTATTTTACTATCCTTTACCAGCAAAGACTGGAATAAATGGCTAACTTGAAATGAGGATGTGTATGTGCAAATGGGTCAGTCCAGTATAGTAGTTTCTCTCAGGACAAGTTCATTATCTTTCTAAGGGTTTTGAATGATGCTGTTGATATATGCTTGTTAATGTGACAAATCAAGAGTTAGTAAACTAATAAAAAGCAGTATTATACTACGATACTATCAGACGTTACGTGAATGAGAACTTTATTAGCAGTTCTCCCTTCTGGTTCTAGTTTTAATTCAGCCCAGTCATCCAGTATAACTATATAATATAGCAAATATAGGTAGAGCAGAAAGATGTACATTAGACCTCCATCGTACACGAACATACAGTAAGTTCATTATCTACCTCACTTGTGCACTTGTGGTTAATTATAATTTTCACATAACAGCATTCTCTCTCTGGAATTTTTGAAGAGCGATAAATGTGTCTGTGGCAATATTATTTAATAAAGTTTTAAAATTGTTTGAACTTGAATTTTAAATAACCCTACCAATAGTGCTCCTGTTTTTTGTTTCATTTTAAAATTTCTTGAACATGAACTTAACAAACTAAATCCCAGAGGTCAGAATACATATATCTATTTAAGAGAGCTTTAATTAAGGATAGATATCATTTCACGTAATTAAAATGAGGGTTAGTATAAATCTTGGAAACTCTTTGATGCTTATTACCATAAGCATAATTAGTGTACTAGAAAATTGCCCACTGGCATCAGGAACTCTATCCGAAAGGCTAAATGTTGTTGCTCATTTGTCTGACAAAAAAGATAATTTTACTAACCAGTTGGAGGATAAAGATTTTAATGCAAAATATAATTTGGAAGCAATCTCAAAACTTTGTCCCAAAAGTTCTTGTTTCTCTAGTTATAATCCAAACCATAGAAAGGCTGTCCAAGCCCTAGCCTGTTCGGGTAAGTAAATATAAGCAAATATTTATATATGCTTCTAAAGCTTTTGACTTTGACTCTTTTGAAGTATTTAGGATGAGACGTAGACAATTGTGATTGTTTGTACTGTACAAATGTTTAATAATATTAATGATTCAATTGCATACATTTGCAAATAGTTTATTTGTAAAAATAATATTTATTCGTAAGAACTATGTAAACTTGTACTTTGTTCTTATAGATCAGTCAACTATGGACGAATTCATTTATTTTTCGACACATCTTGATGACTTTGTTCATCCTCGTGTTTGGTATAATTGCATTGTACGATCTCAACATTTACGTAAATTCGAAAATTTTCGCCTCCCAAGTGCTATAGAGTTATTTCCAAGTTCTTTCGTCCCTGATGTTATCCTGCGACATCATGAACTGGATCGGGTAATACTTATTTAAAAAATGGAACAAGCCAATGAAAAACATATTGTTATATAATATTTTTTTACTTTACGAAATTAAATTGTCAATTACTTAGTATGGATACTAAGTACTTAAGATTATTAGCAAATCAAATACCTCTTTTGATTTTTACCTCAAATTTTCATACGAAATAGTACTCCAGTTTTAAGATTTTCATCTAATTTGCTTAGTGTACATTCTAACGTCTATACTTCTACAATCTGAAATAAAACAATTAAAAATAAATGAACAGTGCTATTTTTTAACTGGTCTCTGTTACTGGGTATATTTTATTGTTTCAGCTATAATATTATAGTCTCATAGTGTACTTTAAGTAGGAGAAATTCAAATAATTTTGCTTTGACAAATTATATGTACTAATTTAATTGTAGGCAGCATGTATGTTTTTGGACGATCGATTTGGAGCAGACAACGGAATTGAAAATCGTCTGTGGTACTTTCGGGAAGATTTACAATTGAATCTCCATCATATGATTTGGCATCTGCTTTTCCCATTGAACAGCACACTGCAAGCCCCTCGAAGGGGAGAACTGTTCTCTTTCTTCCACCATGATTTACTTGCTAGGTAATATATATATGCTTAATTGATTATCGACTTATTTAATTGTAATGTTAATAATTAATGCAATTTTGCAATTTTACATGCAGATACTCTGCAGAGAGACTCTCGAACGAATTAGGGCTTACCGCTCCCCTTGATTTGCAATGGGCGATTGACCTAGAAGAAGGTTATAATTCCCACCTAGTTGATGGAATTTCTGGTCTAACATTGCCATATCGAAAGGCAATGAGCAAATTGTCAAATGTAAGAATTGGGTACAATTATTTATGCAATTTAGATTGCTCAGTTTTGGATTGGTTAATTGTAACTTATGTCGTTAATTAGTAACTGATACTGTGAATTAAAATTTGAAAAATCATTCTTAGGAATCACTAAATTCGGAAATGGTGGCCTATTTTTCCAACTTTACAGAAAAGCGTCATCGAGTCATGTCTACTGTTAACCGTGGAACAGTAAAAGGGGTAAATTTGGTTTGTCATTTGTACCGTATTAATTGTTTATTTTGAGCACTTAATTTTTTCGGTTATTTGTAAAGTAGTTAAAATTAACTAATTTACACTAACGCCTTTTCAACAAAGAAAACCTTTAAAATAAATTGCTTTAATTATTTTAGAAGGACTATTCAGAATACCTAATTAAGCGTTACGACTACATAAATTTGCTGGGAGAATTAAGCGAAGCATCAAACTTTTCGTTTAATCCAGTCTATTACGGCGAACCAGGATACCACGATGACGGTCATTGGGTCATAGCAAATATTGATGTTAATTTGAGCGAGACTAGTCCAAATGTTGGTGATTCATTTAATATATTTAGTTGGCATTTTTTAATACTACCTAGTCTAATCCTGCTGATTATTAATTGGTTTCTGATTTCAGGACCCAGCAGGGATAATTGCAGACACAGGGACAGCAGTGAGAGATCCCCTTTTCTTCCGTTGGCACCAATACGTTGATAATGTTTTCCAGAAATATAAAGCCACTCATTTAGAACCTTATAAATTGCACGAGGTAAGTTGGAAATGAGCACTTACAATTAGAATAGAAATTAAAAGCCTATTTTGGTAAATAGGATTTCATTTGGTTAATTGGTACAGATCTGTTTGTATTTTCCCTTGTTTGCACTATTATTACAGAAATTCATTGCTATGCACCTACACCACCCCACCTTAATTACATATGATATACGTTATTTATGCAATACTTTTGACCAAAGGTTTATTAACTGTTTATATGTAAAATTTCAGGGGGACTTCCCACTTGTGTTTAGAGGTGTAAAAGTAGCCGGTGTAAGAGTTGTTACAGATGGCTCTTCAACAACACATAGTCGAATCAACCGTATCAACCACTTGGAGACCTTTTGGAATATTCGGAGGTTTGACCTTCGAGGTCGACTAGATTTTTACGAGAATGACACCGACACAGTGGGGGAAGGTTACGATTTAGCTGATATCTGCGCAAAGCATTTGGACCATCAAGAATTTAACTACGAAATCGCAATTGTATTATTTTTAATAATTACCTCTTTAATAATGTCCCAAGCCAAGTATAGTACAGTCAAAATCTTAACATTTTGCATGAATGTAACAGGATAATTCTTTTAAAGTCAACACTGAGGCTACTGTCCGAATATACATGGCACCCAGGTTTAAATCCCAAAAATTGAATTCTCGATTTAAGATGTCTGAGCAAAGGTCGTTGTTTTTTGCGATGGATTTATTCAAAACTGTCCGTAAGATTAAGCTATAATAAATGTGTTCAAATCCAACATAAAAATATTTTTCAAATTTAAGTAAATATGTATACTAACTACGGACATCATTCTGTGCAGTGAAACCAGGGCGAAATTTTGTGAGAAGGCGATCAGTGGATTCATCTCTAACAACACCATGGCCCTCGTCTTTTAAAGAAATGGAAAATATGAAAACGAAATTAACGGACATGGAGAGATCTAAGAGAGCTGCTTATGACTGTGGATATCCTCACCATCTCCTACTTCCCAAAGGCAATGAAAATGGAATGGTCTACGATTTATTTGTAATGGTCACCAATGGTGCTGATGACAATGTCCGAGATGAAAGTCCCGACTACTATTCTAAATACCGGAAAACCCCCATTCATTGTGGAAGTCCAGGAAGAGATTATTATCCTGATAACAAACCAATGGGATACCCCTTTGATAGGTTACCCCACACAAAATCCATGGTTATAACTCTTCCGACAGGTCAACAAATTTTAGAAAATCGAGAAGTTGAGACTTTAGAAGAATACATTAAAGAAGTACCAAGTATGCTTGCCTCGCAGGTAATTTATTTTCTATTTTACTGTAATACACACAAACAAATTAAATCTTAGGTATTAATGTTACTTTATTTTCTTCAGTTACAAACTTGTATATATTTATATCGAATCAAATATTGTAATTCATCTACCAATTTTTCATTTTTTAGATTATTATTCAACACCGTAATGAAATATCCGGATTGGACAATTTTATAGAAATCTATGCCAAAAATAATGAAGAAAAAGATAAAAAGTTGTTCGATGAATTTCGCAAAATGACTACACAGGCTCGATCATATGCCAACTAATTTTAATTATTTCTATGTATGTGCTAAATGCACAGAAAAATTATCTAAACAACAATAAGTAATTGGCAATAGAATACAGTAATTTTATTGCATTAAAACTTCTGTTATAAATACATGTGACTAAATCCCGTTGCCACTAATTGTTGACACTCTGTGTACTGGAGGAATTTTACTTTCTTCTACTTCTCTGTGAATGTACATGTGGCGAATATCATAAACAATTTTAATAAACCAACATTCCATAAGCATTGCTATCACCAGTGACGTAATGGTAACAAAATCGTAAACTGGTTTTATATTCAAAGGCAAATGGATATGAAAAAATATGGTTGGGGAGAAAATGACCATGAAAATGATATCAACGAGTTTGTACACCATCCAAGCTGTGAGGTGACTCCTGGATTCCTATAACAAATATAGGAAGTACAAAACAAAATTAAATGTGAATATTTAGAAAATAACCATCACATAAGTAGAAGGAATGTGGAAATTACTACCGCAATTAATACTATATGCATTTAGAAATACGAACGAAACACTTAGAACTAGAATTATGAAATATTATCATGCTGGATATTTTAATATAGGTACCTACAACTGATTCTAATACAAAGTATTCTAATACGGAATTACCTTCCGAAATCCAAGCAGGAGTAAGATCGCAAAGAAAATTCGTATTCCACAGGTTACGAAGTCAAGACTGACAAATGTGATTAAAAATGCGATAACTGTAATATGTTCAATATTTCATTTTATTATTGTGATATTATTATATGTTTCCAAAGACGTTCTCAAGAAAGCTTACTAAAGTTAATAATGCCTTGTTTGTAAGTAAATCAAAGTAAGGGAAATCAGCCTTAAATTAATTTTTAGATAATTTCTTGAGCTGGGGATTTGCAAAAACGTTTTGATTGTAGGCTTGCCACATAGCGGCCGTGTTTTATATTTTTTGCAAAAAGTATTCCCATTGACCTATCTAAAATAATGTTAAAATGGAGCAAAAAGGAGCAGCCAATTCTTTTGCCAATTAAAAGACTGATGTCTTGGCTTCTGTTTTTCATTGTCCATACAACTCCCAAACGCTCCCGAAAAAATCGGCAGCATTTTGAAAATTGTCCATTGAATTAGCATGTAAAGGCAAAAATGATATGATTTTTGATTATGTGCAAAAATAGTAAACAATCAGCAAGAAATATGAAAGTTGGAAGGTGATTCACAAATATATCTAAGTTTATTTTAAAATTAATAGGACTGGGATATTTTGAATTTGAATTTGTCCGTTAAATGTAAAAAATATAAAACACGGCCGCTATGTGCGCTTGTAGGTAACTCTAATAAATACTTACAAACTTCTAAACAAACAAAAAATCTCAGGGTAGACTAACAAATGAGAAAGTTGTATAAAATTATTAGCCTACCATTATTATCTTGTGCAGTGACTTGTTTGGTGGCCGTGAACAATCCTTTTAAGGTTTTTGTATATTTGGCTTTGTATTCCTCGTCGGCCTCTTCGGACTGCAGAAACGAAATTTCCTTTAAAGCCAAGGTAGCCAAGCCTGCAATTAAAATTGCTTCTACCTGTTTTAAAATTATAATTTTATTATTTCATTTTCATTGGAAAATCCGAACGAAAAGCTAACACGAATGAAACCCGCTTCAAAAACTTACGATCTGTATAACTACAACGGTAACTCCTGCAGTTCGTTCTTTGCAGCAAACGGATCTCATGATTATAACTTTTTTTCAAAATTATTTTAGGATGTTACGTTTAGATGCTATAGTAAGGATATTAAATTGTCAGTAATGGTAAATATTTAACTAATTTAGTAAGTTTAGTTTGCAACCGATATTTTGCTGTAGATAGATACACGGTATATTCTACTTTTTAAGCTTTAATTGTGCTAATGATGACAATAATAATGTAGTCAAATTCAATGCAACTATTTTACTTTTTCCATGAAAATCCTCAGTATGTCGAGATAGAAACTCTACAATGGCAATTACCGCATGTAAAAGAAATAATTTTCTAGAATGTCTACTATAAAGAGAATTGGCAAGTCTCAAACAAAATAAATTGGGAGATATTTTTGGATCGATTTTCTGATCAAAAGTGCTACAAAACAGCAAAAGTGAGAGATATGTAATTATGATAATAATTTATTATGCTATTGGCTATTGTGCAACTAGGTATCTGAAACCGCAAATAATTAAGTATACTTGATTATAAATAGTATACTATTTATTATTTAATGTAACATGTGTATCTTAAACAAAAGTACTTAGAATAATTGCTGTATAGCTTGCATCGGTGTGAAATTGTTAGCACTTACTCATTATAATTTTGTTCACGATATCAGATGCCCTTAACTAAAATTGTCAGTTGCTATAATTGCTTGATAAATATTCAGTATTTGTTAGTTAGGTTAGTTAGGTACAACTATACAACTTTCTTATTCGTTTCATTCATTTCCGATTTGTATTGTGATGTTACTTATTCAAGCATGTTTACACTTATTTACTAATTGAAACATATTCAACGACAATGGCATGGCTGAGAATGGGCTTTCTTGACCTCGATAAGTTAACTACAAGTAACTTATTACAATTAGTTGCTAACTGCACAAGATTCTCTAAAGAGTGTGAAATTTTATTACTAGAAGCTTATTGAAAATTCAATTTCCTTTAATTTTAACAACCTTACGAAAAGGAATGTAATAATGTAATATGCAACATGCAAAGCAAGTCATTCAATAAATACGTAGATGAAGTCCCATTCAGTATCGATAACTGGAACATAACAATTGCGCTAATTATTTAATGGGCAAAGTCGTCTTAAGAGCTTTGTAGCTAATTTGGATGAAGAACATTAGAACATAATATTAGGAATTAAGAACCAATATATATTTGGAGTATGGAGAAAACTGCATAACCTCGAATTCTATAAAAAGATATTTGAAACAATGACATGCCACTTCTGGTCAATTGTATAACATAATAATATGTAATATTGCGTCTTACAGAGATGGACATAGAAATAATGGAATTGGTGGGAATTGATATTTTAAGTAAAAAATATATTTTTAATACACAAATTACCATTGAATTGAGTGAGCATAATTAGAACATTATTCTTTTGTATTTCTGACAAACTACAGATATGGAGAATTTTAAATCTTATCGATATTATTACAATGCAATGTAATGTATCATTTGAACTCAGTATTTTCTTTCAAGAACTAACTAATAATGTAATTTAATAAAACATACGCGATATGGATATAATATTGTCGACATTATATACTTGATATCCCAGAAGCAGGTAAATGAGCACAACAACATGAAATTATTACGACAACTGTAACGGAACGAACAATCCCCACACCGTTAGCGTTAGCTAAGAGTGAGCAAATTCCAGGATAACTCCCCATCGCTCTCAACGTCTAAAAATTCAATTAATTCTTTGAGTTGCTTCGGAAACTCGAGATTCATCAACCCAGATCTGACATCTGAGAAATTCCTAAGTGCCATAAGGGACAGTTCGGTGAGGGAGGGAGGGCAGTGACGTGCCAGATCAATTTTCATTGTTAATTCTTCTTTGGAAACGAAATTGTCTACCATATTAACTTCAGACTCCATATGTTGACATACTTGAATATTTGGCCACTGATTAATTAAATTGGTCCGAGCTCCTGTCATTAGAATACAACGGATTATTTCAAAGTCCTCCTTGTGGTAAACGTAACTATCAAAATGACAGGAACGCCAAAGGTCGTAAGGACATCTTTGCAAAAGCATCCTCATGATATAATTTCGTTGATAAAGAATTTTTCTTGCCTTCTGGCTTTCAAACGCAGGACAAGAAGATCGCAATTCAAAGTAGCACTTGCGGTAGTTCCTGCAGTCACGATCTCGGAACAAGTAAGTTAATAACGGTATGGAGTTGACTACATTTCCAGTAACAAAATTGCAATTGGAATAGTCCATTAGGTAGTTAAACAATTGCATATTTGAATTTGGATCTCCTTGTCCTAGGATAGCCATTTTTATAATTGAGAGGAGAACTGGAGGATAGTTATCATGTTTGACGTTAATATTGTAATTTCTGGAAATGTAATTGATAGTAAAGTTCATCAGCTCTTCGGTAGAGTCAACAGTTCTTCGATAATCTTTGTCCAGCTTATAAAAAATATATTCGAGAGTTGGATCCCTATTATCAATCTTATCCAGCTTTAACGAAATATCTTTAGATAAGAACTGAAAAAGAAAGTTAGCAATACTAAAGTCTGTCATATTATTTATAACAAAACTATTGTGAATATCTTTTTTCCCGAGTTGAGCACCGTGCTCTGTTATTAGCTCTTCAATAAGCTCCTTATTTTTCTTCATAATGGCTATTGTTAGTGGAGTTACTATGTAAAACTTGTCAGGGGTTTCCTTAGGCCAAAGTACTTCTTCAATGAAACCATCTTGAGGGCTTGTTTTTAATTGCCGAAGTCGTCTCCACGAGTTAACAATATCATTCTCCGGCATAGATTTTTCGACTAGCATTTTAATACTGGAATGGGATCCAGAATTTATGGCAATGTGTATTGCGGAATAGCCTAGAAGTGTTTTGCGACGAATATCTGCCCCGTATTTCAAAAGAGCTTTAACAAAATGCTTGCCCTTGCTATTTTCTGAAAGTTTTTGATTCACAGACAACGCAAAATGTAAAGGTGATTGATGCATGTTGTTAACACAGTCCAGGGATGGTCTTCCTCCAGATTCAAGCAAAAGAAGTACGAAATTTGTCACCGAATCTTCCCCACTGAACCTTATTGAGTTGCAAGCATAGTGGAAAATACTATTTCCATTTTTGTCAATGGAATTAATATCAAACCCCTTTTGCACCAAACTTGCGATTAACATGAATTCAGGGCTATCACGGGAAAAGGAGAGTAATGGTCCATCCGAATCCAACGGTTGCTCAAAAAGGGGTTTCAAATCACCAATACTGACTGAGTCGAAACGAAATTCTTTTTGAACACTTTGTAAAATTTGGTAACTTAAGGGAAAATTCCCCGTTTGTAGCGCTAAACACATATCTTTAACAAACAGTGTTCTGGAAGGGACCATTAAAGGGAAAATACACTCAGCAAGTTCGATATTGTGTGACGACAACAATATGCGCAAAGGAGGTGTCGGATTATCCATATATAGACATGGATTTGCAAATCGGATCTCATTATATCCCATCATTTTTCTAAATGGCAAAGGAAGCTTCTCTTCCATGTTAATTCCGTATTTCTGTAATAGCAAAAGTTTGGCAACACATTCGTCATAACTTCCCTTCACGTCCTGATCTTTGTAAGAGTAATCAATTGCTAAAGAATAGGAGCACTGGTTGTAATCTGTGACAGCGTTTATATCTGATCCAAGGGAAATCAGCTCTTCGCAAAAATCCGCATTGAAAAACCGAATTGCAATGTGGAATACAGAGTGACCTCTGAAACTGATTTTGTTTAGGATTTGCCTTATATCACAGCGTGTATTTAAATCCAGTCCTCGTCCAATACATGTATGTACTATGTCCAGCAAAGGATCCATTTCGATTTTGTCTTCTAATCTGTTAATAAGATACTTATTATTTATTACTATTTATTAGCAACTTTTTATCTTGTGGTATTATTTTCTGGCATAGGTTACTTAATACCTTATTACATATTTGCAAGCTAATCCAGTACAGCTACAAAAATGTCAATCAAAAGAAATAAACCTTTTATACTTACCTTTGGGAAATTAGTTCTTCCAGTATCGTGTGCAATATAGGTATTTTGAATTCTTCTCCCGAAATATTTATTTTCTTCCCAATTTCAATTATCTCACAAACTCTACTGAAGTGTTTATTTCGTATGGCACATTGGAGGACACTTTCGTGCCTCCAGTCTGTACTTTTCTGCAGACTGTCTGCACCGTTTAGCAAAAGGAATTTAAATAAGTCATTATTATTTTTTACTAATGCTTCATATAGTGCACATTTTCCATTAGAATTAATTCTGTTTACATTCGCTTTAGATTTCACTAATGCTTTAACAAAATTTTCGTTGTTGGATTCTACTGCTGCATGTAGTGGGACGTCCGATATATATTTAGCGTTCACGCTGCACTTAAGTTTGACACAAAATTTTATAATAGCAGTTGCTTCATTAATGGTAAGGTTGGTTCTAGTCAGTGCAAAGTACGTCAATGTAGGAACACCATTGATATTCTGGTGTCTTGTGTCCCTGTTCAGTGACTTGAAATCGATGAACTTCTCAAGGACTGCAAGAGTGTCGATAATTGGTACATCTGGCATTGCATAAAGTTTTAAAATTTCTTTAATATCCGCAGGTATTGAATTATGATCGTATTCTAATATTAACTGTAGAGCTGCGGAGTTTCCAGCTAGAATTGTGGTTCTAATATGGGATTCATTTGTTTTACAACCACTTTGATTCATTAGTACACACATAATTTCCCCGGAACTTTTTCTTTCGATACAATAGTGAAGTGGAGATTCACTTATCCATTCCTTGTTGGCCGACTCGTCACAATCATCCCCTAGGTTCACATCGGCCCCGCATTTTAACAGCAACCGCACGCAGTCCACTTTATCCTTCTTAATTGCATAGAATAATATGCGCGTCTTGCTTGATTCCGTGCCATCTGGATAAATCGAAAGATTCACCACATCCGCATTAATTCTCTTAGACAGCCCTTCATGGTCGTTATTGTCAATTAGTTCCAGGCATTTTACAGTATCGTCATCTTTTAAGGCAACTGAAATGTGAAATGACAAAATTAGTACCTATCATTAATATTAATTATTAGTATTTTAAAATGATTAAGTATAAGGAGGTTCTTAATTGTCTGTTTCTTCGAACCGAACTTTCACTTGTATCTTTCAATAGGATTTAAATTATGATTAAATATCAAAGTAGTCAAAGTTTAAATAGTGAAACGTGGAACTTAATTTTGGTTTGCGGACTTACTTTTCATTCTTTTTGGAGAACTATTGTGATCGTGTTCCATTATTATCTTGATTTGCTTAGTTTTCGTTCACTACGAAATTAAATTTCATTAACAGTAAACAAGATTAAAAACGCTGGTATTCTATATTTAGATTGTTAAATTACATTTATAGTTAATTATGATTAATACGATTTCGTTTCGATTGAGTTCTGAAGTTCTGAAACGCAACTCTTCTGCCGGAATATCTTGCACTCTTGCACTGCACTGCAATGTTTATTGAATATTACGATGAAAAGCGCTACAGTATTCGCGCTCGTAATCTTGCCGGTATTCTTCAAATTATCAACGTGAAATGGTAGGGATTACGAAGAACAAAACACAAACATTAACACAGTAAAACACGAAAATAGTTTAGCTGTCAGCTGTCACTTTGTTTCGACATCTGACAACCGAAAATAAAAAGCCAAAATGCTTGTTTTGCAAATTTTATACCAAACTTTTGACTAAGGGAGAAACCAAATACATCAGGAAGATCGCAATTTGGTGATCGTATTATCGTATTACTTTTATATTGTAAGTAAATCATAAACTAAAATTTTTGTTTGTTATATTGCTATTTAAATTGTAAATATTTAATTATTTCTCTAACGTATGTATAGGCAAATTATTATTCTGAATCAGTATCAGGTATAGTATAAAATAATTTTAATGGGGCATTTTTTTGTTTCTAAATAGTACGTAAAATGGAAGTGAAGGAACGTTGGGAAGATTTGGAAGCAGAACATGATATTTACGGAGATCTCGAGTCGTCCATTTTTACATCATCACGACCTGTTACAAAAGTAAATGTCCAAGTCCAATTGTCATATTTTGTATTTTTATTTTCCTAAGTAATGTGGTATGTATTATTTGAATTAATAATCACATTTTGTCCATTTAGAATCCAGATGACGCCGTCCAGATTGAGTCATTGGTGAAAGCCAATGAATTATTGAAGAAAGAGGTGCAGAAACTTAAAAAGGAAAACCACGCTTTACTAAATAATATGTCGTCTTTATACTTGACAGCAAAAAATGAAATAGATAAAAAGAATTTCATCATTAGTGAGCTACAGAAAAAGTAAGAATTAATATTATTACTATATACATATTATATATTTACACTTACAACTTATATACTAAGATAGTCGATGAATATCCCCTGGGGCGAGGGGGGATTGCGTCGTTTCAAGTGAAAATTCTTTAACAGTGGGAGAGTGGGACGCCAGAACAAATCTAGGTAGACAAATCAATCACAGTTATGGCACAATACCCCCCCCCCCTTATTGTTGCTTATTAAATTGACAATATGAAACTTAATTTTGATTTTATCTAGTGAGGTAGGCAACTGCCTACCACTAGCGGCGCCTCTAAGTGCCATATAATTTTATTTTATCATAAAATTATAATGATCAATTTAATTATCTTCATTCGACCATCCGTTGCAGAAGCAGAATATTTATTTCCATTAACTCGTCGTCGTCATCAAACAGATCCTTTGCAATTAATAATCTCTTCTGAATCATATTCAGTACCTTTGTTTGTCAATAACTAATGCATACCAAGAAAATTGATATATTACATGGGGAATTATTATGTCCTTGGTGAGAGAGTTTCTTTCAAGTGCCATTAATCATCGAATACCCGCAATAACGTAAATGCCCCAATGGGAAGTTATTGCGGTATGGGGAATTAATTCGTCGATTACGGTTTATTACAATGAATTTTAGCTTTGAGTTATTGTTATTATATAATTATTCCTTATTTTGTAAATACAGCCTGAGAGACACGGTTGTATCAAAAGTGAATTCTCATCGAATGACAAAAAGTGAAGCAGACAAAGTACTTAAAAAATGTGAAGAGGCTTACTATGAATCTCATTCAAAAGTCACCCTGGAGGAAATCAAAAGAGCTATAAACGAAAACAAAAAAGAGAGAAATACGTCGGATGACAAAACTAAATCTTTTAAGTTTGGCAATATGTCTTGGTATTTTGTTAACCACCAAAATCCTTGTGTTAGAAAAGAGGAGATTGAGTTTCCGATTGGCAAAAGTGATAAAAATGTTAAGAATAGTACAATAGAAAATAGGAGCAACGTATCGTCGTCTTCTAGCAGGAAACCTACTGACACTGCTGGTAAACCGATAAACAGAGAGCATCAAACTCATACATCATCATCAAAACCCATCAATACATCAAAATACAAAAAGGAAAATGTAGTGGCAGAAGAAATCAGTCCAAATATTCGTAAATCGCCAAGACACTTAAATAATAATGTATCTAATTCGCGAAAATCTAGTCGTAACGACCGATTATTTGGACCTAGTCCTAGTCATCATTCGAGGAACCATTCTTCCGACAGAAAATCCAGATCTGAAAACATCTACAAAAAACACTACCACGAAAGAAAGCGGAGTCGGGAGCGCAGTTCTAGAAGTGCCTCTAAAAGTGCTGATCCCTCGAATCCCCATTCGGATCGCGATTCCAGAAATAGAAGCTCCCACTCTAGCAAGCGGCATCGACGGGACCTTAGTTAATGAGAATTTAGGATCCGGTTTCGTTATGATATTTATTAAAGTTAACAATAACACGTTTGACCATGCAGAGAAAATATGAGTCTAATTATTATTTTTATTTATAAGTTAAATACTATACATTTTGGTAAGGACCAGTCCAGGTTATTGGGAGAAAACATGTAAATATGTATGTACAAATGAACTTTTATTTAAAATATTTGTTAAACATTTGAAATTTGATTTTAAAACGCTGATATAGTAAGCAAGACAATACAGACTGCTGAAAATAAATATATTTGTTACACTATTTTTACTATTCTGTTATTGTTACGTCATTTGTGAGGAGTTACGTTAGGTTACATATAATCACAATAATAGTACCACAATAATACATTATATCATATATAGCCATATTTTCGCAGAATGCAAAAAACTTAATTACATTTCTTTATCATACAAGAGCGGACTACACAAAACGCGAATGTATAGAAGTAAATAATGCAGAAAATGGCCAAAATATAAAAATCAGACTATATAACCCAGATGATTATATTTAAAAATCTGTAGTAAATTCAAGTTTCATATCTAGCAATTTTTCTATGAATTTAAGTAGCACATCAGTTTAAGAACATTAATGATAATGAAGAAAGACATAAGTCCGCTAAACATTCGATTATAGCAACTGTTTCAATTGCCGAACATAAAAATATTCAAAAATATGTTAAACCCATAAATATGTACCAAAAGACCGTATTACATGGAAAGGCAAAAGTTCAAAATCTGCAAATTTTTTTAATGGTATTCAGCTATTTTCCATTGTAATGAAATTAGCTATAATGTAAAGGCACTAATTTCCAATTTCTGCAAAAAAATCGTTGAATATGTTAAATAGTTAGCGATATAGGTGTTTGAATAATCCAAAATTGCAATTCCCAATATTCCCCATTTACATTTTAACATTTATATGCTGGCTTAGCAGATTTGGGGTTCTGCGAGACAAGCGGTACATGTACATGAAACGATGAAGATGAAACTATTCTTGGAGTGTTAGCCGAACATTTTTGAACTTCATTGATGCTGAATATAAATAACTTGTCGAATCAACAAAAAGCATCAAATCAAAAGTTTATTGTCAATAGATGGTTTCCCCAATCCCTCACTTTGCTACCTCTCCTGTGTTACAATAGAGAATAAATACACGGGACAGGTAGCAAAGTGAGGGATTGAGGAAATCATCTATTTTCGTAAGTCCACTTCAAAAAATAAGAAATATAAGAAGATAATTCCTGCATTACTCTAGTGGTATTCTGGTATTAAACCAGGTAAAGTAAAGCGAACAGCGAAAGCGGACCAAGCTTTTCCCAGTTATAAGTTGAAGTAACGCATTACCTAGGCTAGGCTAGGGCTAGACTTACGTTAAACTTTCTTAAAACCCTAACATCTGAGGAAGGGGCAAGGGTGATATTTTGTTTTCCAATGACCTGCTTCAGTATACCCAATACCTTTTGTGTGTACCACTGTTTGGCATATGGTCGGGTTTTGCTAAGTAACTCAGAGTCCTATTTGCCGCCACTTCGTTGGCTTCACATAGGTCGGGGATAATCTGACAAGGTCGGGGTCGGGGTCTGAGTATTAAATGAATATTTTTTCGAAGAAAAATATGCAGGTTCACCGTCTCAACAAGACTACAGTTGAAGTTGAATACACTTTGAAATAAGATTTATTTATTGTATTTTTAGCAATAAAGGGATCGGTCTGACATTGGAACACTTTCTGCAACAACACCGGACGAATAACAAGGTTGGATCGACGGGACCACCGGTGGCCGTAAAAGTTGTAATTGGGACTGGAACAAACGACAGCAATAATTATGGAAGAACCACTTGCAAAAAGACAAAAGCTGGCCTCTTGTATAATTTGTAGCAGCGATCCTCATTTTACAGGAGAGCAAGCTAAATATACTGAGTTAGTGATGGACCAATTTATCCATTGGTCAGAGAAAGAAAAATTTAGTGACAAGAAAAGATTTAACTTCTGTGCCAGATGCATTGAATTGTTGGAAGAATTACTTCAGCTGAAAGTTGGATTAGATTTAATTCTGAAGAACATCAAGGACAAGGAAAACGAAATAAAATGTATAATTGTTAACAATAGTCAAGAATGTGAAGATATTGTTGTCAAACAATTTAGAGAAGTTGTCACGAAAGGTAATTTAATAAAGTACCAATAACTATTTATAATATATTAAATTATTATTAAAATTATATTAATTATTTTTATTGATTATTGTAAATAGTAGTAACTACTAACCAGATTAAAATGAATAAACATGAAATTATTTTCTTGTATATACAGCTGCAGACCCTTGCTTGCGAAGTCAAATACACGACAATGAAGGTAGCCAAACAACTGCTGATGTTAACGAAAGCATTTTGCCAATCCCCTGTCCATTAGTGATTCCCAAGTTAGAACCGATTAATGAGGACGATGATAACTGCGCCTACAGCCACTACCAAGATTGCCCACCTGAAGAATTTCAGCAAATACCAAACGCACAGTCAGGCTTACCTACTGCCGAATTTAGCAGGTACAATTGTTTTTGATTTCATAAATTTTAGAAAAATTCATTGCTTAGTCCTCATTTTCTTATTGTTTATGTACAGTTTTCCCGAGTTTGACGACGGGACATCAATGACCTCTAATGATGATGATGAGGATAACGACGTGAAGGATATCCTAGCATTAACAAATGCCCCTCTAAATCCGCCAAATGAGGATTTTAGTGATACAAAGTTATTTCTTTCATCCGCACCAGGCGACGAAGTAGAAACGTACTTGAATAACAAAATTGCTTCCCAAGTCATCGAAGTCCTACCAAACGAGACGCTGTCACTGTCACTTGACACCCAGAAGGCTGGATCCTCCAGGCAGTTAGGTCGAGGCAAGTCTTCTATTACGAACATTGCAGCGCTGATAATGAAGCCAAAATCATTAGCCCTATCGTGGCCCAGACCTCCGTTGTCCTACACACATTTGTGCATTCTCGCAATTATGTCTTCAGATAATATGGTTTTGACAATACCCGAAATTTACGCATTTATTTTGTAAGTTTAACACAACGAATCCGATTTGATTTTTCTCATCAATGGAACTGTTTATTACAATGTATAAAAATAAAATTTGTTCGTGTTGTTTCTTTCTAGGGAGAACTTTCCTTATTTTGGATATGCGAAAGAAACCTGGAAAAACGAAGTAAAAACTACATTGCTTTCGGATTACTTCAGACAGATTGAGCATTCCTCAACTGTAACTGACGAAAGGATGCCTCCTAGTAATATTAAAATAATGTACACCGTTTCCCAGCAAAATATCTCCATGATGCTATTCCAAATGGTCCGCATTTTGTCCATCCAAGATATCGCTCGGTCAATGGCCAGTCCAGGTAATCAAAGTATACTTACTTTGACACCAATATATCTAGTAAAACACACATACATATTTTTAGTTACTACTAACTATATATTCAAGTGACCATACCAATTAATTAATCAAAATCTTGTCTATTACTTAAGTCGATTCACTGTCATTTATATTATGACTGTGACCTCGTTTTCATTTATTTGCCATGCCAGTTTATTTTTTGAAGTGTTACCTTGCCCTACACAGTTTTTTACACGTTTGTCACAATTCGCCCTGTGCATTTCTGTATTTCACACAATTCTGGCAACCGTTGGCACGTAGGACAGTTTAACCTACCTACATATTTTTGATGACAGAACAAATAAAGAAAAATAAGACACTGCAAATGTCATTCAACAATAAGAATTTTCTAATTTGCAGTATATGATGATAAAATTGGCATATTTTAAATACTGGCTGTGTAATTCTGTAATTTATAAAAATTAGAGCACACATAGGAGTGCGCAATTTCCTAAGTTATCTAGAAGATATTATAATCATGATTGTCAAAATCGGTTATTTTTCAATATTTTTGCTGTAAATATAATGCGTACAATTGTGCACTGTTTTGTAGTATATTTTTATTATCTATTGTCTATGCTTACGCATATGGGATATCTTTACTCCATTGTAATTAAGTTTTCTGTAGAAATAAACATTATGTGTATATATACTATAGACATTTAAATACCATTAAAAATTCAACCATTTAACTTTGTTAATGTGGCTATATAGATCGGCTGGAAAACTTTAAAAAAGTTTTGAAGCAGACAGAAAATTCTCAGGAATTTATAGACTCTAAGCCGCCAAAACCAGATCAACGCGTAGGCAGATATTCGTCAAGTCCAGGTAAAAAGAAATCTAGAAGAGGGAGATCTGCACCAATTGCCAGTCAATCTGCTTGGCCATCTCCGCCACTTTCCTTTAAGCAGTTATGTATTGTGGCCATCATGAACGCACCTTCCCAGTTGGCATCAGCTCCGGATATGTTTGACTTCATTACGTAATATTACATTATAATTTTACTTATTTATTGACATTTTAAAGTATAGCCATTATTATTAAGTAACTATTTAACTGTATTCAACTTCCATTAACTTTATATTATGCATTACAGCGAAAACTACCCGTATTATGGAAATATGGATGAGAGTAAACTGGTGACGCACAAGCGAATATTACGAACAATTTTAGGTCAGTCAGAGTTCATCCTATTCGCCACTTTGAAGGACATCGACGCCGACTTAGATGAGAAACAGTGTGTCGAACAATTTGGATACAAAGACTCTTTCCAGTTAATCTACACTGTAAACAACAGTCACGTCCCTGATTTCAGACAAATTATTATTCAGAACTTGTACTCACCAAAAAATAAGATGGCCATCAAAATTTCAGGTACACGATAATAACCTTTACTATTATCAGTTGCCTTTTATAGGCAATATTAAATACGTAACACGTATTGTGATAAGTGTTTATATTGGATAGATTGACATTAATTCTGAAAAACAAGTGCCGTTCGTATGTATCAAAATAGTTTTATTAGGCATCCGATTCGAACGTATGAACTAATTTTCAATGATTATTTTATTTTAACTCTATATAGATTATATTGAAGGCTATATACAAAATGTACAACAAAAAATCATTGCTCCAAGCCTTCCCTTGTATCGGCGACTAAAAATACAAAACAAAATATCCAAAAAACACAAGTAAGTTACATTACTACAAGTGCAGTTGATTAACAAATGTTGTTCATGGTATTGATTTTTGAAAATATTTATTACAGAAAGAAGAACAGCACGTCATGAATTTTACTTCATTTACAATATTTTTAAAAGTTTTTGCGTAGCAGCTGGTTTAAGTAATAATTGCGTGTCCCAAGGTTTTAGTAATTAGTTGCATTTTAATATGAGGTCAGTTATAAGATCTGTCGAAAGTGAATTAAATGTAAGTTAGCTAATATGTGAGAACGTTTGTTTTGAATAAGGTCGTGTTTAATTAGCTGTAAATAACTATGTTTGATGAATTAAAAAAGTTAAAGCTGCGAAAAGGAGTTAATGAAGTCAGGATCAAACATTATTTCACATGGAGCCGAATTTTCTGGGCTGCTGGGTGGTGTTTCTATTTCCTCCAGTGGCCGAATACCCTCCATCTCCAAATATTCCTACACGAAATAAATATACAATCGATTACTAATGTGGAATTCGAGTTTGAACTTTAAATCACGTTTCAGTACAATATTATTAACTATTCAAAGCTCTCAAAATATTAATAAAAATTTATCGTGGAATTTATTCGAGCCACAGTAGAATATTAGCAAATTCTCAATAGTGTGATTTGCCACATTTTGTTGTGTAACATTTAAAGGAAAAGCTAAACGCTAAATGTCTATTTCAATGAACGAACACGAGTTCAACTTTAATTGATATTCAGGACTCTGCATTTAATTGATCATTGATGGTACCTAGTCATTGTCATAATAGTATATGTAAGAGAATGTAGGGCAAACGTACCGTTCCGGACGCTATAGATAGGACCCTTCCAATGTCCGTAATAAGGTCACTAAAAGTAGGACGACTCCCTGGAGATTCAATCCAGCAGTCCCTCATAATTAAATACCTGGAATAAATACAATTTCACAATAAAATTGATAATTGGTTATAGAAGGCATTAAATACAAATAATGCCTAATTAATTACGGAAAAATATGTAATTACAAGTTTAATTACAAGATTATTAGTGCAAAAAACCTTACAGTTCTGTGGGACAGTTTGAAGGCTGGTCCATTCTTCTGCCGGATTTCAAAAAGTCAAATAGTGTGTTTACATCAGGAAGTGAAGGATACGGCGTTCCTCCAAGAGTTACAATTTCCCAAAGCAGAACCCCATAGGACCAACTGTAAATTAAAGATAATCTAAATCAGTAACCACAATGAAAATTAAATTAAATTAATTTCAAATGAGTATAAATGAATTGCTAAAAACTCACACATCGGATTGTGTCGTGTAAACTCTGTGAAATAAAGTTTCCGGTGCCATCCACTTGACAGGCACCCGCCCATTACTTCGGGGCCTGTAATAATCCTTCATTAAAGTGCTTTTACTCATACCGAAATCCGCAATTTTTGCAATCTTATCGTGGGACAGGAGAATATTTCTAGCTGCCAAATCTCGGTGCACATACTGCAAGCAAAGGAAATAAATTAATCTGCAACATTAGAGGAATTCGCAAAAACTGGGAAAACGTTTCTCAATTTTCTAAATTAATCCAAATAATTAACTTGAGAAATATTTATAATTGTCCCACCACTTACTTTACGCTCCATTAAATAATCCATCCCCCTTGCTACCTGGTAGGCAAATGACATCAAATCTTCAAATATTAGGCATTCTCCCTCATCAGCCATTGTATTGTCCAAAGGAGTAGTTGTGCAATTTGACTTTATCTTTGGTCCTTCAAACAAAAAATTGTGTCGCCTATTTCGGAGATAATCCCTAAGATTCCCATGTTTCGCAAACTCCATTATAACCAGAAGATCTCCTTTTTGGGTGCAACAACCTAGTAAGTTTATTACGTTCTGATGTCCTCCAAGTTCCTTCATTGTCTCCATTTCAGAAATTAAATCTATCATCTCACTGTCCGTATGAGTTTCTACATAAAAATTTAAGACAATAATATATTTGATTCTACTTATACGTAGAGACAGCTTCAAAATGTACATTACTGTAAACTTGATCTCACTTTTTAAAGATTTTACTGCAACTGTAGAGATTACACCTTTCTCAATAATTCCATTAGCTTTTCCTTCACGGACTTCACCAAAGGCCCCTTCCCCCAAAAGTTGGCCAATGATTATTTGCTCTCTTAAAAACTCCCATCTGTTATCCACAGGGAGTTCGTACTCCTGCATTGATGCCGAGTTGTTTCTTTGTTCATATTTAATGTAAATCTCTGGTACCATCTGCAAAAATATGGAAACATATTTTTAGTTTAAGTTTCCAGCAAAACCGGGCATTAATATTCATAGTTAGCTTGGATATGTACATACAAATACTTGGCTACTGTCGGTATTGTCTTCCACAGGCTTTTTGTCAATAATAACAACCTTTGATAAATAAGCCGGTTTTACAGGTCTCCAGCTGAAATTTGGAAAAAATATTGGCTATATAATTTTTGCATTTTGATTGAAGACTGCGAAGCTTAGTCTTGAAGGCATAAACGATTGTATGCAATAGGGAAATTGGAAACTTACTTATTTTTGCATTTATAAAAATTAATAGCTGTCAGCATCAGGGCGCAAACAACGACAGCACCAACGATTGCTAGTGTAAGAATATGAATACCACTTAGTGATTTCCCATGTGAACCGTTTAGTAGATGAATTTCTGCAACAAAATAAGGTAACGCAATTTTTTGTATACTGCCAATTTTTAGAATGGTATAGGATTATTATTGCTAAAAATTTACCTTCAACGACGGATATGTAAGCGCTCTGCATTTGTTTTCCGAATGTATTCGCAGCAACACAACTGTACCATCCTTGGTCTTCAAAAGTTGCATTTTCCAGAACTAGTATATGTTTGTCTTCCAAAATATTATTGTCCTTTGTTCGAGACTGGAGAAAATCAATCATCGACTATATACTATCTCCACACATTATAAAATATTTTTACGAAGTGCTTAACCAAGAATTACGGAATTTAGAAATCACCTCTATTCTTTCATTTAGATTTGGATCCATAACAGAATGGCGAGTCCATGCTATGTCGTATTCGGAATCACTGAGAATTCTAGTTTCCAACTTAACAGTTTGACCCACAATGACACTCTGGTTGATGGGAGGAACGGTGAATATTGGTAATGATTGTATCCGTTCTGTAATTCAAAATATTAGCCAAAATTAATTACGAGTAAAGTTTTTCAATAGAATAATATTATTATGTACAAATGTATTCTAGTTCAATATCTCCAAAAGCCTGGAAGAAAATCTCATATAATATACTTCCTGGCAAAGTAATCTTAACTTCCACGCAAATTATGAAAAAGATTTGATCTTATAGACACTTATCCTAGTTTTTCATGGCTGCATTGCAACTCAATTAATGCTACTTTAAAATAAATTAAAATAAATACTTGTACGAGGCACTTACGAACTACTTCAAATCTTATTTCATATTGGATTTTTGTTTCGTTCCCATTAGTGGCTTCACAAGTATATTCTCCAGCATCAGTGGGAGTCACATCTTGAATAACTAGTGCATTCCTTTTTACTACATGCTGGTATCCCGTGTTAAACGTTTCCCTGTCTTTTAACCATTTTATTTCTGGTTTTGGATACCCTAATAAGAGCAAACGATTTCAAAAATTATAATAAATGCGATGTGTATCATATAATTGTATAATTATTTCTAAATCTTTTTGATTTGTGACTTTACTCTAGTATATTATGCAATATATGTATTAATTACCTTTCGCGTTACAATATATAGTAGCAGTCACACCTGCAGTTTTTACAAGATAATGTGTCATTGGCTTCTTCTTGCTTTCTAATTCGAAACAGAGATATGGTACTGTCTCATTGGATTCTATCGCAGTCTTGTAATTGGTACATGTCACCAGCTCATCTTTAGCTTTTGTATCGCTCATCAAAGCATCCTCATATGCGTCAATATCAAAAGGATCTTCTCCATCACTAACAGCCTTTCGGTTTTTCTCAACCACGGTTATTGAGATGTTTCGTTGAATTTGGTAATGTTCAGAAAGAATGGCAATGTCACATTCATATGTTCCAGAATCGCTTATTTGAACCTTTTTTAACTGCAAGCTATAATGTATAAATGGTCAATAATGGCAATAATTGTTTATTTAGTTTGATATTATTAAATATTTTGAACAATTAACTATGCAACATGTTTTGACATTTTGGAATCGCATCCGCGCTTTGTTATGTGATTTTTTATTAAATTTTAAGCTAAAGGATTTCAAATGCATTTGGAAAATTAAAATTATATAGGTACTTCACGTTTGAGAAAATGATTGTCGGGAAATCCTCTTGATCCATAACTATTCCATCTTTGTACCAAATTGTTCTAGCATCGCTTAGCCATTCATCTGGGCTCACACAAGCTACCTTCACATTATCTCCCTTCTTGACTTCAATTTTACCATTATTATTTTCGTTGAGATCTGAAAAAAATCAAATAGAAATTATTTTTATATTGCATCCTATATTAATCAATGATATGTACAAATATACACCAAGTATTATTTTAATTTTAATTAGAAAAATACTTCAAAATTCCATTAAAAATGAAATATATTGATTTGATTAATTAAGAAATTGAAATACTATTTAAACAAAATGTCGACCTAATCACTTCAATAAGCTAGGACACGTGAAAGATTTCTTCTAAATAAATATGTAGACGAAAAGAATCAATTTATGAAATAAATAGGCTATTAATTTAGCATCTTTAGTTATTTCAGTAAACATGGAATTCACCTATGCTCTTATTCATTTTACTTTTTTAAACTTTTCAATTTGTTTTCACTTTTCAGGGATTTTTCTCCTGAAAATTTAAATTAGTAGACAACCTATCCATTATCTACTCTGTAGCCCTACCCTTTCTACACTTTTTAAAACTAATACTAAATAGTTGAATTTGTATTTGCAAAAATAATATCAGGGATTTCGTTTTTTAACATTAGTATATCGTGTAGAAATACGTTACAATGCAGTTTCAGTACATGTGGTTTGATAGAAATATTTTGTAAATTGTAATATAACATTTTGCAATATTATTAAATCGAAGGTATTGCATCATTGCATGTGAAAAGGATGTACAGCTAGCATATTATATGCTATTGTTTAAGTGCACATAATATAGTCTTTCGAGTTCCGACAAATACCTCATATACCTATGTCGGTATATCCAGTCAACTAGGCAGACTTGACTAATTTATACAGTTTTGGCAACTGAACATTGCACAAGAAAAGTTTCTATTTTTACTCTATTTAGAAATATTTATTTTACTTCACCTGAAAGTTAACTGGGTATACATGTTACCGATAAAATCGGTAATAAGGCATTACCGGTAATGCCTAGTCAATACTAACGCCTGAGAAGGGGTCGGCTATACCAGTGCTCCCTAGACATTCAGTAATGCCCATAGGCATTATTGTCAATGCCTAATTTTTTTTCGGAATTAGCAGTAATGATTACCGATTTTAACAGTAACATTTATACATTAGTGTAGCCACATTGTCAGAATCTTAATAAAAGTAAAACATATATACTCAGAATAAACCTAGTAACATTAAGAGATAGATGGATTATTAACACTAATAAAGACGAATTCTTAGGTGTATAAAGGATGAAGTTGATGAAAACCATGAAAGATGATCAACATCCTGCTGCCTAAAGAAATAAGCAAACATCCCTTTTCCTACCTCTTTCATAAACATTATATACCTTATACATAGAATGCATGTTTGCACAAAAAACAACTCTAGTTATAAATAACTTAAAACTGCTTTGCATTGGATTCACAGACCAACTACTGTATTATTAGCTAGGCAGACTTCCATCTGCCTCCCTTAAAAACGATGGATTTTGTCAGCTTTTGCTCATAAACAAATACCTGTTTATTGTTAATTAGGTTAATTTTGTCAAAATAACATAGATCACCATCAAAATTGGACATCAACCTGAATGTTTTTCGTCATTCTTCTAGGGTCAGATTAGTAAGCCCAATTGCGTTTTCTTACAGATAGCAGAGGGCATTCTTATAGTTATTTTTTGGGTTACCAACATATACTACATATATAAAAGAATATGCATTTGACAAACATTGGTAATAATTTAGCAGTTACTTAGGGAGTATTATTTTAGTATGAATTAACAATTAGCCATAATTAATTAATTAAATTGGTCAGCATTAATTTCCCTAACGATGCATGCGGGATAGGTAAATGTTGTAATAATCTGTATGGGTATAATTATATCGATAATATCCCTACTATTTAATAATTGATGTTTTGATAGGCCCATTAGTGTCTTAAATGGTTTTATCAAGTAATCTATATAGAAAAAGAAATTCTTAATAATAGGCTAATAGGCATACTTAAGAGTGCTTACGTTTAGCATTCTCATAACTTTTCCCTTTCTCCGGCGATATGTTTTGGCAAGGAAATATTTTTTCATTATTACGAATTTGCTTAAATAATGTGATATTTATTCACATAATAATATAACAGCAATTATATAAGCATTAACTGTACAATACAATGGCTTGTAACACAATGCGACTGTAATTGCTGATATTTATTTCTATGCCTGAGTGTTTCTGCAAAACGACTATGTAGAGAAGTTGCCTTTTAATATTAGTATATAGATATAGGATATCTTCTTTGCATAGTTAATGATGTGGCAAACAGCATAACATATTTTATACTGTAATTACATCGAATCCCGTTTTTTTGGTAGAACAAAAACGGACCAGGTCCTTCCGTCTCCAATATTCCCATTGAATCTGCTTTGGAATATCAGTCTGTTAGCAATGACTTCTGTCGAAGTCTACGGGACATGTGTCTTTTCCTTACATTTTTAACATCTGGAGACCATATTATAGCATCGTGGGGTGGGAGTGTCAATATTAAACAAAAGCCTTGTTTGAATGTTTACATTTACAACAGTAGAGATACTTGAGAAGTCACTGTAACTTTATACCTACCTATATATATTATTGCCTTCCTATTATATTATAGGCTCACTTGCAATGCACAGTATTGCACAGCATCATGGGTATATCTAGATAAACTTTCCATAAGAACATAATGTCACAATAATAATTACAGTGCATGGTTAAGGTTTTCCAATTATTTAGTACAAAATATTTATTTCCCAGCAAGCACACCTGGATAATTAAGTTAGATAATACGAAAATTGTGTCAAGGGAATGGAGGGGGTACTAAAATATAATTTTCTGACCCTTTGCACCACCAACAAGGCACTTTACATGCAAACGAAAAAGTATTCAAAATTAAAACCGGTTGGTTAAACCGGATTTTGAGCGTTTATTTACATGAATTATAAATTAAATTAAGTTTGCTAAAGGAATGCCAGAGTAAACAGTAAAGAGAAAAATTTCATTCATAAATTAGTTCATCTTAATCATCTTTCTATTAGCTTAATTAAAAGTAATGTTTATTTATACTTCACTTACTTATGATAAGGGAGCCCTTATTGTCCTTCTTGCAGTAGCCATAATTATGGATGAGTAACAGAGCACAGAATGCCGTCAAATATTGCGACATACCCATGTTTAGTGATGAATTCAGCACTTTTCACTTCACCTCTTATTGTTAAATTAAAACAGAAGCTATGTGCATTACCAGAGATGATAGGAGTAAAGATTTGCAGCTGACATAAAAATGTACAAATCTGTCAATCAAATCAATTCATATAAACCAATCGTTAATATAGCTACGTACAACACAACCTAAACATTTCACTACACGGCTGCAGCTACATTTAAGAACTTTTACTAATTTTTAGTTTTATCTTGCACAATTTATACATTCTTGCAATATTGCAAGTGAGGAACAATTTACATGATGTCTATTACACTATCTACGTTAGATAAATATATTTATTATGTTCTAAGTTCTCCAGTAAACCGAGAGAAAACAAAACACTATTATTCCAAGAACCAATTCCCAATTTTCAAAGAATTGGGCACGGAATACAATGTAATTCTAAATAGGTTTTACTATGCATTATATTATGCATACGACATAAATACAGACAGAATGCAAAGGGTGAATCACGTCTTTGAAAAGTTTAGTTTTTAGTATTTCTGTTGAGGAGATCTGTAGGAGGGTGACTAAAATAAATAAACTGAACGAGTAAACAAAATTACAAGTACCTAAATATTTTTAAGACCTGACTGGGGCCCTACTACGACTGTGGGACTTGAAGGGATCCACACGATACGAAGCTATACATAAGATTGGTCTTGGCTTGGGATGATGGGTTGAGTTGTGGGTTGGTTGGGATTTGGGATTAGGAAATGGTAAATCCTTCTTGGTCTGCAAAACAGAAGCAAGAGCAATGAATGAGATTGTGAGACAGATTCAAGATTTTAATGAAAGGAGCCTGTTTTGTGGAGTTTGCTCTGTGCTTGCACTATGTGACTATATATAGATTATATTATTAGGGTATTAAGGAATAAGCAGGGTATCTAACCTCCTCCCATGTCTGTCAATTCGTAATATTTGCTTTCTTACCCTTCTTGTTTTAAAACTGCATGTGAGTAACAAATAACGCATTCATAGGCAGTAAAATACAACACTAAAGTAAACAGACGAAAGCTAAGTTGGTAATATCCCTCACTATACGGTTAATACGGTATACCGAATACCCACAATATGCATATAGGTACTAACAACATTTACAATATATATAGTAAATGGTAAATATCGTCACAGCATAATGAAAAGGGTCTTTTCTAACTTATACATACTTCTGCTATTTCATTATGGGATGAGTATATGAAGATACAATTATGAGAGAGAAATAAAAGTTATAAAATAACGACTTTCCTAATAATTCAACTGCCAATAATAGCAACATTGCTATTCCCTTAAGCCTAAGCCAAATTTTTAATCCCTGATGAAAACAAAAATTGGAAACATGCTATTTGTGACACAATGTCACAATAACATTGTATTAAATGACACCCGGAAAATTTTACGTAAATGTTGAGCGTATTGTTTTACTATATCTTTTGTCTACTGATGAATAGGGACCTTTATCATTATAAGTACATATTTATTGGATAGTTTTAATTATTTTGTCACGCCAATTGACAAATCGGTTTTGATTTTCCTCCGGCTCCACAAGTGTAGTCCTGCCAGCCGGTGTAATTGGCGTCCGTCTGAGAAACCCATAATTCAATGCAGCTTCTTCCAGGACCACCCTTCGGATACCCTTCCCCCCCAGTTAGTATATGTTAAAGGCTGATTAGAAGTCAACCAGTAGAAATTTCCTTTGGGGCGAAACAAATCTGAACCAGCAATCCAACCAAGCATACCACCACCCTTGGAGCATGCAAATTTTATATTAATAAAAGATTTTATTAATAAATTTTTTATTATTATTTGGTATTATTAGAATACAGCGCATGGCTAACAATTATGTATTAGATATGAATGCATGAACTACAAATTGATCAAAATTCAAATATTCATTCTTCAGTTTTAAAAGCAATACACGTTGAACGCGTTATTTATCGAAGATTAGAAAATTTATTTAAAGATTTCAAATGGTTCTTTACTTACTGTTAGAATGCATCCAATCCTTAACAAGATTATTAAGAGGGAACATAGTTCGCTCTTCATGCGAAGAGTTGAGTCTGTCTGTCTGTCCCGTTGTATGGCGTCCTCAACTCACAGTGCACATTTGAGTAAACAAGTACATTGAACACCTAGATA